>JAEIHY010017191.1:0-39300 GCA_018904565.1 Drosophila tsacasi | reverse complement strand
GACTCGCAGGCCCGTCTTGCCCAGATCCCGGTATTCCATGCGACGCACCTGCTCCTCATCGTGAAAGCCCTTGACAAAAGTAGCTGGTAAAGATCCCGACATCTTAATTCGTTCGGTGTTCGAGGGCGAATCAATAGAATTGTCCGGGAGTGACGAGCTCTTATATGCTCTGCTCTCTGGGGGATGGGCCATTCCAATAGCGATAAGAACTGTGAGGGCGAGGGAGGAACTATGAGAGCCGTATCTCTTAGTTGCCTACTCTTTGCGATAAGGAATCGTAGAGGCGGGAGCTGCTCTTAATTTAACTCTTTGGTTGCAGAATCTAGACCTGCAATCGAAACTTCTGTATGAAGAGCTTAGTGGAAGGAAGCTAAAAACCTATAAGGAACCTCCTAGAATAATTTATTTCGAGATTAAATGAATTGAACCAACAATCGAATCAATATTTAATCAGAATAAATGCAATTTGTCAGTATGTTCCCTCTATTTTAATCTAATCTAAGAACCTTTTCAAACACAAACCCTTCAAGCTCTGTAAACTATGAAAGGTATCGCACCTCTTCGGAGCGATCCTGACCATACCAGGGAACTGTGTCAATGTAGTTGATGCCCGATTTCAGAGCTACGTGCACCGTCTTGATGCCTTCTTCCAATTCAAAGCTGCACAGGTTTTTAGAAAGGATATATGAAAAATAAAGGTGATACAGAATAATAGAGAAATCACAATTTTACTATCCGAACTTTAGTTGTAAGCATGATTCTTACTATAGAATCGAATTACATTACAGTTCGTTTCTTATTTTTACAATAAATTCAATACTGAATCAAGAATTGCAAATCTTTTATACGTTTAAATTATTTATAAATTCTTACAGTAAGAATTTTCTTTCAGCGCAGATCATTAATTCAATTTAAGAGATTTTGTTCTTTTTCAGCTCTCTTACCCGTAGTTTCCGCAGAGGGCGCCCCCTCCGAAAGAGACTTTCGAGACTTCCAGGCCGGACTTTCCGAGCTTGCGGTATTCCAAGCGACGCACCTTTGTCTCGTCGTGGAAACCCTTACCATAAGTAGCCGGTAATGTTCTAGACAAATTTTTTTATAATCTCGAATTATTTCGTACTCTGTTGAAATTTAATCGACTGTCAGAGAAGTACTGGCTACAGATTTCCATAATTTATCTTATATTCGAGAACGATTGTTTGTCTTTTGCCAAGGCATTTAATTATTAATATATATATATATATTATTACTATGGGATAAGTTTTGGGTTTTAAAGATGAATCCCACTGTTTTGTGGTTTTATAAGATATTTAAGAGTTAGTTAGTTTTTTGTCAAAAAATTATGTAAAAGAGAAAAAAGGGCGCGCAAGTGTTTGACAAGAAGAGCTACTTGGAAAGAGGACGCCTTGGAAAGAATTCTACAATATCTTACAGCTTTCTTCTTCCTTTTACTTGGAGCTCTCTCTGCTTCTCTCAACACAAACAAATGCAATTTAACAAGTAAATTAAGCCGGCTGCGGTTAGAATGTTTTTTGTCAACAAATAAGTTCCAGCAAAACAAAAATAAAGCAAAAAAAAAACTATGTGTTTGCTATTACGTAAAATGTATGGGTGTGACTGCGTTGATAAGTATAAAACAATTTTTATAATCAATAAAAAGCAAACTGATCGGCAGCTCAATCTGTAAGCTTATCTTCAAAATAAAATTAATCATTTATTGTGTAAAAACAAATGGTATTTAATGTAAGAAAAGCCACTTAATTGGTATTAATAATATTATTTAATACATTAATTTCAAAGTTTTATTTACAAGATTAATTAATAGGATCATATATATTATAGTAAGATTAACAATCTTGGCTATATCCGGTCTTCCTGCTTCTTCCGATGGCTGTTCCTCTTAACCATGTTGGGCATGAATGTCCGTTCCGACCCCCTCCCACTTATACTTATTAAGCGTGGATAAAGTGGATCCCCAGCTGTAGGATTTGGTGAAAACACTGCAACAGAAAGACAGAAATAGAGATACGTGTGTAGTGGACTTGACTGGAGATTGGACTGGACTGGATCGGGTGTCCAGCAACCAGTTTGGCCAGGCCGAGGCCAAGTTCGTGCCCGTGATGCAATTGCTAACACCAAATCCGACAGTCCGACTTGAAAAGTTCCCTGTTCGGACTGCAGACTTACTTCTCCAGCAGATACTTCAGCACTTCCTGCTCTTTGGGGGTAAGCCCGTCGCGGATTGCTGCCAGATTGATTCGCAACACCTCCCGGTTGGGGATGCCGATGAGGAAGGTGGCCGCTCCTTCCAGCTGCATAGTGAAATACATAGCCAGCTTTCCAAGCTCTACGTCGCGCTCACGGCAGATCTGGGCGCCGCGTTTTCCCACATCCTGCAGCTCCTTACTGCCCGGATGCCAGGCCTGAGGACCGCCGTTGCTCAGCAGGCCCAGAGAGTGGGCTGCGGCACATATGATGCCCACGCCCAGCTCCTCAAAGGGCTTCATGTAACGCAGCAGAGTGTTGTCCAGCAGAGTGTAGCGGGCATAATTGAGCACCACGTGGACGCGACCCTTAGCTCGCTCGGCGCACTCCTTCAATACGTCCACATCATAGGCTGTGATGCCGATAAATCGGGCCTTGCCCGCCTTCACGTACTCCTCCAGGACGGGCATGGTCTCGTTCAACACCATGTCCAGGCTGGGAGCGGCATCCACATCGTGAACCTGCCAATGGAAGTCAAGTCACTCGAAACCTATATCAAAACTGGATAAAATGACGAAAACTCACCTGCAGGACATCCACTCTCTCCAGGCCGAGTAACTTAAGGCTGCGCTTTACGCTCTCCCTCGCCTTTTCGGCAGTGTAGTTGAACATCTTCTCCGGATTCTGTTCGTATCGTGCCACCTTGGTGGCAATGTAGTACGCCTCCCGGGGCACATCCTTCAGCGCCTGGCCTAGCAGCTCCTCCGACTTTCCGTAGAAGGGAGCAGTGTCAATGTAGTTGATTCCGGACCTGATGGCCTCGTGCACTGTGCGGATGCCCTTCTCACGATCGAAATCATTGAAGAAGAGATTGGAGAGAGTGGAGCCGCCGAGTGCTATTTTGGAGACTCGCAGGCCCGTCTTGCCCAGATCCCGGTATTCCATGCGACGCACCTGCTCCTCATCATGAAAGCCCTTGACAAAAGTAGCTGGCAAAGATCCCGACATCTTAAATCGTTCGGTGTGCGAGGGCGAATCAATAGAATTGTCATAGTAACGCGCTCTTATATGCTCCGCTCTCTGGGGGATGGGCCTTAGCGATAAGAACTGTGAGGGCGAGGGAGGAACTGTGAGAACCGTATCTCTTAGTTGCCTACCCTTTGCGATAAGCTATAGTAGAGGTGGGAGCTGCTTTTAATTTAACTCTTATAGAATCTAAATCTGCAATCGAAACATCTGTTTGAAGAGCTTAGTGGAAGGAACCTAGAAACCTATAAGGAACCTCCTAGAACAATTTATTTCGAGATTAAATGAATTGAACCAACAATCGAATCAACACATTAATCAACAATTTAATCAACATAAATGCAATTTTTTAATATATTCCCCCTATTATAATCTAATCTAATCAAAAACAAACCCTTCAAGCTTTGTAAACTATGAAAGGTATTTGTTATCTGTTTTTTATTACTATTTATTTTATTTCATAGCATCCAATCAAATGACAAATCGTTAAAAGTAAGTATAAATATATGCTTTATATATCATGTGCTTGAGATAAGGAGCCCCTGGTGGGAGCTGGAGCTCAGAAGAAGACATCAAAGTCTCCCTGCGGCTGATAGCCAGCGCCGGGGGGGATCAGCTGAGGACGCTGCTGGTTGCGCTGGGGGCGGGGGACGATGATGTCGTTGATCTCGTGCAGAATGCCATTGGTGGCCACCACATCGCACTTGGTGACGCCAGCATTCTCGATCTTGGGCCGGCGATCGCGGGTAATGCGCAGGTGCTGGCCGGAGATGGACTCAATGGAACGCACGAACGGCCAGTTGGTGGGAATGATGCCGGCGCAGCAGACGACGTCCTCTACGATATGCGTCTTGACCAGACCCAAAGGATCCGAGGGCTTGGAGCCCTCGGTAGACTCGGTCAGCTCCTCGAACACATCGTTTTTGGGCACCAGCAGGGTGAAGCTGCGCGAGTCGTTGGACAGCAGCTGGGTGAGATTAGCCTTGCGCACCAGCTCCAGGAACTTGCTGTAGTTGGGATTGGCCTCCAGCAGCTTGAGCATGTTCTGTAGAAAAATGTAATGTTTAATATATCTGGATATTTATGGAGGTTATCTTCGAACTCACATTCTTGGGTGGAGCCAAGGGGCGATCCACCTGGTGCAGCACGGAGCCACAGCTCTCGTCGTCGAAGTGAACAAGGCGAGCACAGTTGACCGTGGCTCGGTTCATCACGTCCGAGAAGAGGGCGTGTGTGGAGTAGAGATTGAGGCGGACACTTGAGCCGGAGACCGTGGGTAGCGACTGCTCAGACAAGTCACAGGTCTTGATCATGGGCTTGACCACATGGTAGTTGAGGAACTCCAGCAGATCCAGGTTTTTGTTCAACAGCTCCGGCTGCTCCTTGAGCAGGCGAGCCCATTCGGTGCCCTGCAGGGCCTTGTCCGTGGGCGCAAAGATGGTGACGTTGTCCAGATCGTCGAACTGGTCGGCATAGCCAGAGGCATCCAGAAGTTGCTGGAAGATGGTCAGGTTCTTCTGTGTCATCAGCGAGGTCATGGGCAGGGCCGATTCCGTGGGTAGGATGGTGTCAATCACGTGCAGAACTCCATTGGTGCCCATAATATCAGCGTCAATGATCTTGGCCAGGTTGTTGATGTAAATCGGGGCGGGTCCTGTCTGATTCTTATCGAGATGAGTGCGGTTGAGGAGCAGGGCCTCTCCCAACAAATTGTAGGCCGTTGTCTTGGCTCCCGGAACGGTGGCCAGAGAGCAGAAGGTGAGGTCCAGCAAGTGGTTCTTCAGGATGTCTAAGGAATAATCATAACATACTCATTATTATCTCTATTTCAGGGATTTGAGGACAAAGATTGCAGTGGCACTATGTTTCGTGTTCTCCACACTTACTTGAGGCACAGCCGCGTCCCTCCTTGAGGGCTCGTCGCAGATGTGGCTCCAGCTTGTCGAAGGCAGCATCGGTGGGCACAAAGATGGTCACCGGGCGATCACTCTCCAGCATGGCACTCAGGTTGGTCTTCTCCAGGACCGTGCGCATAATGGACATATCGGCGCGGGCCCTAATGATATCCATCACATTCTTGGTCACAGGCTTGAGCACTCCGCCCAGCGTGTGGACGAGGGCCTGCTCGGAGAGCTTGTCGTGCTTCTCGATGGGCACACAGTTGGCGGCGTAACGGTAGGGTTCCAGGCCCAGAGCAGCCGGCAGCTGGTAGCTGTTAATACGGATCATCTGGTCGGGCAGCTCTGTCTGCAGCAGCTTCTCGTTCTGCACATCCTCCAGCTGCACTTCTCCAAGCACTGCGTGCAGTTTGTAGATGGAGGGTTTGGAGGCCTCTGCCTTGGCGTCTTCAACGTTCTGCGAATTAAGAAGGATGTTAACATATGTACATATATTGATTTCTAGGAAATAATTTGACTTGCATTATCCTGCTGCTGCTGTGAGCGATACTCCACAAATGCGGAGTCGTTGGGGACGAAGAGCGTCACCTTCTTGCCATTACCTCCGCTCAGCATATCGGCCAGCTCACCGGCACTGCGTGCGCTCTCGAGGAACTGCTTGGCGCCCATCTCGCTGGCCGTGGCCTCCACATCCTTAATATCGATCTTCTCGCAGGGCGTGGTAAAGTCAGCATTTCGTGGGCGTCCGTAGCCGTAACAGCACTGCCGGGTCAGCGTCAGTGTCTTCTTCTTGCCGTTCTGGTTGACTCTGGAGGGGAATAATTAATCAGTCAGCTAAGCTTATGTAAAATCCTGGTGTCCACAGATCTTACATCTTGGTGCAGACGTGCTTGTTGGGCTTCTCCGCACAGGAGTTCACGCTGAATTGGAACTGACCGAAGAGCGGGGAGCGCACCCCGCTGCTGGCACCGTCACGTTCCTGGCCAAAGGTGTCCACGGTTTCATCAGTCTCCGTTGCGCTGGCCACGGTCTCGTCTTCCTCCTTCTCGGTGCACACATTGGGGCTGAAAGATGAATGAGGTTAGAGAAGAGTTAGTGGCTTTCTTGAGTAATCGCTGGGGGAAGTGGAGCAGATCACTGGATCAATGCTGATTAGCCTTCCATTTTTGCATTTTATGGTAATAGGTATTTGTCAGAGACACTATTTTACCTTTTAAGAACTAATAAGTAACTGCTATATTTGTATGCAAGTAACTGCTATATTTGTATCCAAGTACTAATTTAACCTCTCCTAATTTTTCTAGAATTTATTTCATACTCCCCCCGGCAAGCCTTGAATGCTAATGAGTTAGTCACATATCACACATGCAAATCGCAATGTCAATGTGCTCCCAGCGTTCTATGTAGCCAAATATTCCATATATACCCTATTCGTATCTCCAATCAAAGTTAGTCCAAGGCACTTATCAGTCGGTTCATCAGTCGAGTGTTTGCTGAATGGATTTGCACAATGATCCGGCGTAAAAGGCATAGATATACTATAGAGTCCGAACTATGTGGTGCCCGTTTGCCCAACAGCTTTGCCAGACCATCAATTCAATTATGGCAACGTTGAAATTCGTATTTGTTTGTTTCTGAATGCAGACTCATTGTGTGCGTTATTTTTTAGAAATTTCCCACTGAACCGTATGTACTACATAGCTCTCCGTATACATATAGATATAGATAAATAGGTTTTTATGCAGCTAATTTTTCAATTTGCCACATCTCTGACTTTCATTTTGCTGTAACTACGAACGGCGACGGGTTCATCGCTCACAGTGAAAACGACGACGATTTCACAATTTATTAAAGTGCAAGCTCGGCTCAACAGGCTTAATGTATATTCGTGCACTTATCTAATATAGATGCCAGTACTATATATTCATTCACACTATGTACATGTAGCTGGCACAGCTGGCTGGCAATTAATCGAAGCCACAATCGAACCCTACAAATAATAGGCTCCCTCGTCTTGGGAGAGTAATCTTGGGTGGAAAATGATTTAAGTATTTATTTTAATTGATATGCTCGATTGCCTCCTCATTGGCGATAAGCCAGCCCAGCAACTTTACACAATTAAAAAATACAATCATATATTTAATGGCTAGAGTGAACTTGACATTGTGCTCTCTTAATTGCCGAATTCCAAGAACACCCAGCACCGAGTCGCAGCAGAATCACTCGTGTGCGGCGATTAGGAAAGACGGCGGAGAACCTACCTACTGACCATAACTTGGCGCATCTGCGATCAAGTGGATGAGTTTACCCTTACTTACCCCTTCCACCAGGGCTCCTGGGCTGCACCAAAGCCGAAGCCACCGAAGGAGTTGAAGAACTCATTGCCAAAGAAGGGGAACTGCTGCTGGAAAAATATGGCCGGGTTCGGGGCATTCACATCCGTGGTGATAGTCTCCACATCTACGAAATAAGGAAATGTCATTATAGCATTTTTAATGAATATTACTTATTTAAGAGACTACTAAATTGTATTTCCTATGAATGCGAATTGCAGTTAATTCAATTTGCTATTGCAAACAAGAAAATAAATGTTATGATTTTCAAGCTGTAAGGTGTTTCTATTATTTTTTGTATACACTTACTGAAGGGCTTCTGGTCCACGCCGCCTGGTGCCTGAGCGGGAACTGGGCCAGCCGGTTCCTGGCGGCCCTGCTGCTGCGGCTGCTGGTGCTCCAGAGGAACGAACTCCGTATCGAAGCCACTGCTGAAGAGGGGCAACAGGTGAGATGAGTGCCGCTGTGGAGCCAAGGGAATGGGACCGCCGGGAGCAGGACCCTGGATGGATCCAGGTCCGGTCCACACGCTCGCCGTCCGCTGCGAGGCCTGGGCATGCAGTGGCTCGAGGGGATCAAGCGGATGGAGGGGCTGAAGCGGTGCTAGTGGTGCGAACAGGGTGCGATGCAGCGGCAATGGGTGGTGGGTTAGGTGTGGCATAAAGCTGCAAGCCGGCGGGTGGGTGTATAGTGTTCTGGTTAGTCGTCGTTCCATGATGAGTGTCTGTGCCTGTGTTTATTTCATGCAAATTCCATGGCGAACGGAACGGAACAATAATTCATATGCCTTCGCTGTTGCCTCGCATAAAAGAAGCTCTTAACTCCTCCTATTCCTACAAAGCTAAATACCCCTAGTATTTGTGTGTGTGTTGTACTCCTCTATAAGCTATGTGTGGTGATCGTGCTCATTGTTTGGCTTTTGCGCAGCATTTCCCTGAGCCGCATACTAAGTTGGGCCGAGCTCCTCCGCTATATAGAATCAAACGAAAATAACTTTTTAAGTGCCGAAAAAACGAGCAAACGAAACTTGAGATATGTTCCTGCAGTTGTCATCCATCAAACGAGATTTATGTCAACGGATTTTGGATTTTTCTGGGTCTCTCAATGCATTCCAAATCTAGACTCAGGGGTGTTTGTATACCCGAGACTGACTCAGACGAGACACTTTCTATGAAGCCTCAACAACATAAAATATATTTATTCGCTGCGGGTCATTAAAATTCGCTTCGCGGAAGCTACTGACAATTAAAAAAAAAGCTCGTAATAAGTGCTAAGTGGAAGAACAAAAGGAAACAAGCTACAAATATATAAAATAATAAAACTATAATGCTTGAAAAGGCAAAACGTAAACAATTTGTCCGCTTGCTGACTCTGAGTTACTTCTGCAGTTCTGGACTTCTGGGTTTTGGGATGAATCATCCGGGCGGAACGTGAGCAGGCAGGGCTCAAAGTGATTTAAGCCAACAAAACGATATTGAGGCTTGGTCATTGGCCCAATGAGCATAAGACGCTTTTTGTGCTCACTTTTTGAAATGAAAAAAAGGGGTCTGAGCTCAGCCAAGTCTGCACATATCTGTGCCAGATGTTATTTAAATCAATTCTTAGGGATTTCGATTGAGTCTTGCACAATTGGATGGTAAAGGCAATCGAATTTAATTTGTATTAGTTATTAAATCATTTATAAACTAATTCAAAGGCAGGAGTAATAGTTTCTAAAGAATCCAAGGTACATTTGACATTAAATAAGGTTAGATTCTTTATCTAAGAGGTCTGTTTTGCACTGTTTTACACTCTACACTCAGTTATATGCTGTCATATATATACCATCTTTCCTACCAACCTCTAATTGATTTGTAAACAAATCAGAGCACATTAGAATGCATAACCAATAATAAAATTTGTAAACAAAACTAAATTGTGACCGCTCGTTCCACCGCAGCGAAAGTCATTGGACACAGAGCCGGGGAAAGGTGTGCGCCGGACTCGAATGGTGAATCAGAGATTTCCAGGGAAGCGTTTGTGCCGCGGGGCCAGAGCGGATCCCTCCAAATGGCTGCCTGATTTAATTAAGGCGCAGCCGTGGCAGGCACAACAGGCAGAATCAAAGCATTTAGAGAGCGTAAAAGGGAAAAATGCGAAGCGAGAAATAAAACAAATTGCGGGTGACCCAGTTCGAGGGCAGATTATATACTTTTGGGATATTCCGCCTCCTCCTCCACATCAACTCAATGACGTGTCAAATGTCAATTACTCTTTCAGGGCCAAAGCCCCGTGGAGAATCGTGTCGGAGATGAGCCCGGCGGTGGCTTGAACCCAAAGGTTGAGCTCGGCAGAGAAGGCAGCCAAGTGTGGCACAGATCTCCGCAGATCGGAGGAAGAAGATCTTCGCGTTGCCCAAGTCCCGCGGTGTTGCCCCACTTTGGTTGCACATTGTTCTCTTGGGGCAATGCAGGGTCTTTCGCAAACGACAAGATGAATGTAAGTCGACGAGATCCGGGGTTAAGCGGCAGATTCGTGCCGAAGAATTCAGTTCGATGTTCGATGGCTGACAATCTTCAGACAATCCAATCCAATCCGAAACCCTCAGCGGCAACAGTTTCAGCTTAAAGTTTATCAATTGAGGTCAATACACGCCAGAGCTTGGGACTTTCTTTCTTTCGGGGGGAACTTTTCGCCGCCACCGCACTAAACATTTCGGTCAACTTTATTTGCAGTTTCGTTTAGCGGGCGAAATTTCTCCGAGAACAAACAGGGCTGCCTGTCCGGGGCTCGGTAATGTCGTAAAAAATACTGAACCCGGTTACCTGAGTGGTATTAGCCAACTTTTATGGGGTGTCAGCGCGCGAAGCCTTAAACTTGCTGGCGCGCACAAATATTGAAACTTGAAAAGATTGTTTAAGATGTCACGTATGTAAACTTCTTGGACACAGAAAAGTTGTAAGCTAAGATTTAGCCAAGATTTGATGATTTAAATCGCCAAAGAACATATTTTGTACTTTAAGTGTATAATATCAATTTTGAAATTTTAAAAAGGCCACTTGATCTTACAAAAAATATACATGTATAATTAGTAAATTTTCTTTTGTATATTTTTTGGATACATTTTCTTTTTGTGTACGTGTTTATTTTGGTTGGTAGTTGTTTTAGGTTTTCAAGTCTACTGGGGAAATGGGGGAGCTGAACTTTTGAGTGCAGAGTATAGGCATAGTTCACCTGGAGTTATCAGAGGACTCGGAGGATCCAGAGGACTCATTCAATTCAACGGACTCTTCCGAGCTCGAACTGGAAGTCAATAGTTTATTTATTGGAAGAAGGATTCGTTTATAAGGTTTTCCAAATTGCTCAGAAAATAGCAATTTTACATTTAAGGTCTGGGGAACTACAGGACTTAAGCTTTAGGAACTACGATTTTGAATTTATTCAAGTCGATAAATCTATTACCATATAATGAGCAGTGATTGATTTTTAAGGCGATTGCCAATCGTTTTCATTGTTAAAGCTCTGGTCGATTCAAAAGTTTTGTTATTAAAATGATAGGTATTATATAAGGTTAATTGTTTCAAGTGTTGCAGGCATTAGAGCTCAGCGTTTTAATTTTTGAATATGATTAATTGTCTTTTTTAAATAAATAATGGCTGAGATTCCATTAAAACCCCTTTATATGACACATATGTATTTTAGCGCTGATTCTGAATGGCTTTGATGAGTATTTATGAACTGTCTTTTAATTCATTCGTAATTTATTTTGCCAATAAAGCAATGAAATGGTATAGATTAGGTGTGGCCCCTTTTGGGGTATTTTCGAATACATTTTGTATATTTTTTTGAAGCAAAAGATCCACATAACATCAAACATTAAAGTTCATGCCTTATCTGAAGATGTCGATGTGTGTTAACCAGCAAATTACCAAACTACGTGAAATGTGCATGAAACGAACACTACACAGTCTTATAAAGCTGGGGCAATAGCCATACTCACTCGCCGTAGAATGGAACCGCCTGGATGGAGCCCAGGAGGAGCAGGCAGGCCCACAGCCTTAGCATGTCTGTAAAGTGACGAGATTGGGCCGAAATTTGGGAGCTAAAAGGGGGTAACAAACGAAAATGAGACAAACTGAAAGTTACTGGAGCCGGAGTGGAATCTGCTGCAGCTGGATGGGCCCGAGAAATTTCACTGCGCTTGGAATCAGCTGGAGCGGGAGCGGAAAATACAGGTTTTCCACGCAGCGCTGCACTCGCGTATGTAGGTGACGACTGATTGGGGAGAAACTTTTCCACTGTCTTCACGCATTAATTGCGACCACTGCTGGGCACTGTAATTACAGTCATGTTTCACGAAAATTGGCACATCAAATTGAACTATCAAAAGTGTCTCTCTCGAAGCCATCCAGCAGAAATGTGAAAGAAACCAGCACGGGGCACTCACGAACTGGTAATTTGTAATTGGTTTTGCTGAGCCGATCCGACGATGTTGCCGCCACGAGTCGCAGGTTAAAACTAACTGCCCAAGAACGTCCAGCAGCTGCTATATATAAGGTACATCGCCCCGGATCCGTAGCCTCCGCTCAGCGATCGGCGTTGGAGCTTTCTGAGCGCGGCTTGGGAGAACGCGGCTTCGGAGAACGGAGAGAACTTTTGGTGACGTCGCCAATCTGGTGGCACTAAGTGGGTGGAACCACCACACACACACATCATAGCCCACGGAAAATGCCGAAATCGTGTATGATTTGTGAAAGTGATAGACTACACTGGGCTACAAAGTAGCTAAAGGTTTACTTCACCTTCTTCTTTATTATGTATTTTAAAAGCAATTATATCATATTAATTTATTTGTACACTTTCCTAGAAATATTAGCATTTACCTGTTTACCTGTAGAGGACTCTGACTGTCCTACCTGAGGACCATCTTTCAAGATGAAATGCGCAGTTTAGATTTCGGGTTTCCCTTAACCTTTAACACTCGAATATTCCAGCATTATCAGCGTTGTTTCTAATTGTTTGTGTTTTGTTTTGTATTTGCAAACTTGTAGCTTGTACCTACATGTGTAGATGAAATTGAGTTCTTGGAACTGTCAGAAGAACATTTGATGTAGATAATTTATATTTGCCTTTGTAAAGAAAGTACATTCACTTTGTTAGAGAGTTTATTAAGAAGAGTACATCAATTATTAATTATCCCTTTTGAATCAATCACAGCTCATGTACAAAGTTTAAACCAATTTGACCTTCCCTAGCATTAATAATAATAACCTAAAATAATTACCATATTAATCTGAAAATTTTAAAAAGAGTATACAATGATGAAGGTGTCCATGTTATCAATTTTTCAGCTGACTCTTAGTTCGATCTGACTCTTCGTTTCAATAAAAAAAAGTACCTCATAAACAAAAGCCATTTAATTCTTTGATTTCACTTGTGAAATAATTATTTATTCATTATTTTCCATACATTATTTACAATATTGATTTGTGCTATTTATGTATGTGTATATATATCTCTTGTATACGTAGATGTACCACAACGAAATTTGTTCATTAAATACACTTCTTGAAAATAAATAAAGGTTTCCTCCCCTCTTTTTTGTCCTTTTCCTTGTGCCTTTCAATTAGTTCTATATTAGTGGTTTTTATACTTTTGATTAAGAGTTCACACTTAGATATGCAAATAGTTTAATTGAACCAACTCATTCATTGAAGTTTCATTCAATTCCAATTAATATACATTACATAATTAGCAAGTCTCCAATATACATTAAGCTGAAATTGTGTCGTGGGATTTGTTGTGTGTAGTTTTGGTGTTTCATATAACCTCCAGCCCAGTGATTATTTGAAACACTCTTGTAGTCCTTCTCCTGATTCCGTCTCTGCTCCACCGATCGATCACCTGCTTGATTTTCCTATTTCCGTAGCTCTAAGAGGAACTTCCATCACGACCATTCAAATTGGGGGCGAAGTCTACTCTAAGAGAGCTGAAAGAAATATTCCGAAATTATTCCAAATGTTATAGTGTGAAATATTAAAACCAAGAGGAAAGTCTTAATAATATCATATCAAGAAAACCCACCTTCACGTTTGCCACGCATGCCCAAAAAGCCGCTGGGCGCCCGCTTATCACCCCATAGATAGAGCCAAGGATGCACCAGATATTGCTGCTGGCTTTCCCCGTTACCGATGCCATCCGCCTCCAGCTCACTCTTCTTGCCACGCACCGCCACGAATTTGCTGTTGAAGTCGGCGAAGCGTTGCTTCTTTCCCCTCATGTCGTAGGACTTTTTAAAGAAATTATGCCAGAACTAAAAGCGATTAGATTTTCCAGTTTCTTAAGCTTAAATATTCAAAAAATATATATATCTATGTATCCCAATTTTATTCAGATTTAATATATATATTTGTTCTTTTGTTGTAGAATTACACAACTTACCTCTGACAGGGCGGCGGCCCGCTTGTAGTGCTGATGCGACACATCCTTCTTGCCGCGCACTCCCACAAACGAGTTCACTGGCGCCCGTTTGTGGAGCAGCTCCATGGCCTCCTCTGCCTCCCCCTCACCGCTCTCGTCGTTGGCCAGAAATGAGGGTCGCTTGCCCCGCATTCCGGTGAATCCGGTGGGCGCCCGCTTGCTCACATCGCCCTGGCCCGTGACCAGGCGGTCGAGGAAGTCCTGCAACAGGTTCTCCTGCAACCTTTCCTCTTCCAGATGCTGCAAGACGTCGGTTAGGCGGGCGCTAATCGGAATTAACTTCTTGCCGCGCACGCCCACAAAGGCTAGCGGCGCCTTCTTTAGCCGCCGCCCGTTCTCGGAGTAGTAGTTATCCGCATTCTCGTCTGCATAGTCCAGTGGATCGGGTGCGGATCCAGCTCCTAGCCAGTTGCCCTCCACGTTGTCCCGCTCCTCATCCTTCTTGCCACGCATCCCAATAAAGCTGGAAGTGGGCGCCCGCTTTGCCACTCGGCGTGGTTGCTCGGCTCCTGGCGGTTGTGTGCTAGCGAAGGAGGAGGACGAAGAGTCCGCCTCGAGATCGGCGTCCGCTGTTGCCGCCAGCAGGAGCAGCAGCAGAAGTGCCACTGCGATCGAAGCGCTCTGACTGAGCATTGGACGTTGACTGCTTTTAGGCGGGAGTGGAAATCGAGGGGCTGCTGGAAAAGCAAACTAAATCGAAAAAATTCAAACGGGCTAGCATTTTATATAAATAAAATAATTAAAGAAGTCAGAGTACTTAAGGTTTATGAAATTTAAAAAAAATAAATTTTCTGGTATAATTATTCTTTTGCTATAATTATTCTTCACATGTTTATACCCCGTTTTTTTCAATTGAAATGTTCAAGCATAAGTATTTTCTCTAAAACTTACAACATTTAACTGCCCGAGGAAAAATGAAGGGAAAACCCTCCAAAAATGTTTTCTATTTCATTTCCTGTTTTGTTTGTTTTGATTTCTTTTTGGTTTTGCATACATTTGCCTTGGTGCACTTAGACTCACAAATGCCTCGCGGCGGCGGCGTCTACTTGACCTTTTTGCGGCCGGGTTCTGGCCCAGAGTGCGGCCTGAGTGGGTTAAGGAATGGGTTAAGGAGACCCCTTCGTTGAAGGCGATGAAACGGGGATGGCTTTAGCATGCATATGCAAACATTTCGCTGCTCGTTTGGCGAGATGCAATCGAGGAAAATTGTAACAGCGGCTGCTGCTGCTGCAATTTATAGTTGCCAGACCAAGGCGAAGGCTACACTCAAGAATTTCTTGATTTAATTTAAGATATTGCATACGTTACAGATTTTATCTGTAAATAGTAAAGCTATAAAGCAAAACAATTAGTTCATGTACAAGAGCTTTTACGGAATTATTGTGCACTTTAAGAAAATAATTTTTATGAAACAGAAAAGTTACTATGGGCTTATTACGATTTAAATACTATTTAATTAGGTTTTACTTAGAAAAATTTGGTTATAAACAATTTTTTTTGTAAAACCAGAAAACATTAAAATGTATGACTTTTTAAGTTGTGTAAAATTATTTTAACACTTTTTTACACGAACCTACACACCTACACCTATCCACAAAAATATTGACAAAAATCGGGAAAATAGTCAAAAAGGTAGGTATCGAATTCAAATTTCAATATTGATATTAAAAACTGATAGCCGATAAGGGTTATTTCATATATAATATATATATAATATCAAACAGACTATTAATTTATAGCGCATGGGAAAGGTTAAAGTATTCTTCTTTAAAAAAAAGGCCAAATGTTCTAGTTCTGTTGATTTCTAAGTGCAATTTCACAGCTCGGAGCTACTCTTAACGAGTTGACGCCATGCATGATTACGCCGCAGAGTTGTCGTAAGAGCCACGCCTTGTTAAGTCAAATTGCCATGCAAATGGAAGTGCCTCTGGCTGCATCTGCATCAGGCGGTGTAGCTAAGGCTAAAGCTGGATTTGACTCCTCGATAAAACCAGGGGCTAAAACAGGAGCAAATGGTGCTACAACCGTGGCGACGTCTAACGATGCGCACAGGAAACAACAAACATGTAATTCAATTGATTGCCACCGGCGGCGTCAACCGCAAACAAGCAAACATTGCACGACGGACGGTGGCTGGGGGCGGAAAGTGCCGGAGCAATTCAATTGAACTTAGCGACATGCATTTGAATTGAATTGATGCTGCGTTCGCCACAATCAACAGGTTGTCCAATACTTAAGCCCCATCATCACTGTTATGACTATGACTTTGCCGCCCTGCCTTCTGCTTTTTTTGCCTTGGCGTTAGAGCGCAGCTTAAGTGCCAAATGCCCAAAGTTTTAGCTTTTTAAATCCTAAAATATACAAGCACACAGACCAGAAGAGAAGCCAATGGAAAATGTCAAAGTATCAGCCAGAGTTGGTAGAACTTTAAGGTAATAATGGGATGTGACTTAATGGTTACATTTTAAACTCCTACGGAATAATATAATATCTATAATATATATTTTATGGTTTTCCTTCCTACTTTTAAGATTTTTAAATGTTACTTTAAAAAACTCCTTTATTTCAGACCAGAAGCTACCTGTTTGCCACCGTGCAGTGTCCAACTAATGCCACTAAAGTTTTGCTGCTGCAAAATTAACACGCGGCAAATGTGCCGAGCTTCCGGTTCTCGAGCTACCTGGCCCCGGCTCGTCATGCCACGTCCTGTCGGCAGGACGTCAGGACGTCAGGCCGACAGCAGACAGTCGGACAATGGACCCGATCTAGGACTAGTCCGGAGGATTGTTGGCTCTCCCTCGGCCCCTGACTTAATGCGGTAGCGTACGGAATGCGGCTAAGCTGTTAACTTGGCCATGTCTGTTGTCTAATTGTCTATGTAAGCCACCCAACACCCTCGCTCCGCCGTGTTCCCGGGTGTGTTCCCTGGTATGTATGTATGTGTGCACATCCCGGAGGACACTTTAAACAGCCGACAGGCGTGTGAGATTAAAGACGTGCCAAGGCGGCCTACGTCTGGATTTACATTTCGGCCAGGACATTGTGTGTGCTGGCTTGCCTTCCTGGTGGTGGGCGGGCGAAATAGGACTATTAGCCCAGATGGAGGCCTCCGGATTGTGACCCAAAAAAAAAAGAAGAAAACTCTGAGAACGGAGCCGGAATGAACAAAATAGAACAGAACGTATGAAATTAATAATAAAACAACATGGAAAATTCACTTTTTGGCCAATTGCCCGCGGCTGCATTCCCATGTCACCCTTTTTGCATGCGAAGAGCCAAGTTTCGGCCCAAAGCAAACTCCCGGACACACAGTTAATGCATAAAATATGAGGCGTGACTGTACTCTTCAATCAACTCTCTGTGTTTGTGGCTGGCAGCTGCTGCAGCCAATTCGAAATTTTCACCGATATCGAAACGTGCGTGAGTATTTTAAATAAATTTACATTATTGTCGACAGAGACTCTTTGAAATGCCAATGGCCCGTTAAGGGACATGGGTCCTCGTGGAATGCCTAGCCTAACATAATCATAATGTCCTGAAAGCCTATGTTCATCCAGAGCTAGAATATCTTAAGAGATTCTAAACTAAAAGGATCTAATTTTCAATCAATTCAGTTAGGAATATTATAGTAATTAGGGGTTGGTTTTCTCATTTGGAGCCCCAAAGATAATCCTAGATCGTTTCTAGAACATAATCTTGATTCCTACTTATAGACTACTTTGACCACTGACTTTGTTTGAGGGAACATATCGGGCTATTAAGGCGATTGTTCAGGACACGTTGAGGGCGGTGCGGCACGGCGCGTTGTCGTGGTGAAGAATCCAGTAAGTAGCGATGTCTGGGGGCATCCTGTTGACTCGGGTAGTAGTAGACTTAATTCAAACTGTTAAACGTTGATCTTCACGGATCAGTCTGCACCTCGACTGGTCTCCCACTCTTCCACGTTTTCACACAGCCCTCCTTAAGCTCATTATGCCTTCAAAACACCTCGGACCGGCTAAGAGCTCTTTCACAATAATAATTGTATTTAAAAGTTAATTAAAATACTCAAATGAGTGTTCCTATAATCACTAACTAAAGGTGACTGATAACACTAATAGTTTTGCCGATTTCAGCGTTCCCTTAATGTGTTCTGCTGGCAACATCAGTGTCATGTTGAGATACAAATGTTGCCTGCACTATGGGGAAAAAGAAGTACTTTTCGTTTAAATAAAACCAATTTAAAAATATACAAATTATGGTCCATTCTAATTTAAGGAAAATAAGTAAATATTTGTTGTAGAGTTTCAATGCGTCTTATAAATTTTTTAGTATGATATTAAACATTTTTTACTTCGCCTTAAACTGTAATTTGATGTGTAAAAAACTTAGTGAAACACCCAAAAATATTATTGTGCGAAATAAATTCTAAATAAATTATAAATGTAAATTTACACTCACAATAAATTTAAATACTTAAAATACAAGCAATCTTAAACACTCAAAACAGCCCGAAACTGTTAAATGAATTGCCTGCTTAGCACTGTAACAATGCTTTTAATTTATGCCACAAAAAGTGGACATTTGTCCCACAGTACAGTGCAATTATTCTGGCCTCATGTTGCCAGTCTCGGGTCTTCGGTTCTGCACTTAAGCGCGGTTTCTGGTCAACTCACGATCAGTTTGAGTTCGGATTTTAAGCGAAACGACAGCTCGCTTCCAATTTTACACCGACAGTCGCGTTTGCTCTTCGTGTTTTTTTTGTGGCGCTGCTCTAAATCAAAGCAATAAGTAAATACCTTTTCTGCGAAGTGTCAAGCTATCAGTGAGGTGAGTTTCCCCAGAATATTTAATGCGATCCCGTATATCTCCACGTCCATAGGCGTCAAAGAACCAACTTTCTCGACACAAACAGAGCTAAGGCGAACGCAGCGGGGCATATGTAAACATCACCGACATTCCCTATAGGGTTGGGTTTTGTGGCATGCAAAATAATTGAATTGGGTCAAATGCCTAAAATGTAATGCCCTCGGTCCCGTCGCCGATCCCGTTCCGATTCAGTATCAGTATTAAAATGTGTTTGTTCTTGCTACGCATAACAACAATCTGTCCCCTTATATATGTATGTACGGGGGAGTTTTTCATTGGAAATGTTTTCATTGAAAGGTTAATTGCGATCTCAGGGTTCTCCGTACTTCACATCTGAAAAGTCCCCCGAACATACCCTATACAAATCCTATATAAGGGATATGTGGCAATTATCAGGATTGAATCGTTCAGAAAATCACCAACTGAAAGCTAGAAGGGAATCACAAGCTGTACTCAGCAGATGGGAAGTGTACTTATTTTTAATTATTTTTCTTGTAAAGGGGGTTAAATAATGTCCAATTACGATTACACATAAGCCAAATATATGAAGCTTTCAATGAAGAACTCAAAAAATAGTGAACAGATAAATACTTCAAGCGGAAAATGGTCACCAAATGTTGATGGTCAGCCATCAGAGGACTGTGAATCATATAAATAAATGTTGTTTATACAAAAATAACATAATGATGCCTGGACAAATACTCTCAGTTTAAAATAATCTCCCGGGAATCCGCATTACGAGCAAAAAGAAAAGACAACACAAACACACGTAGCAAACATACAAATGTCAAATCGCATTAGCAGTGCGGCGATAAGAATGAATCCGTAAGAAACTGTATTCGAGTTTTGAAAAGAAGAAAACAATCTATTAATTATGCGAAACAGCTGCTGGGGTCAGGCACAAGCGTATGATATTTTAGCCCCAAGTATCCAAAGTAAATACTTGACTTGGGCTGAGCTTGCATTAATTAATGTGAGCCGTTGGGAATGCAGCAACGTGCCCGAAAGTTTCGTTTCATTCGACTCCCCGCATTGAATTATGGGCCGGGATAAATGGAATTAATTCCAAACAGTTTGCAAGCAAAACAAACAGAAGATTATATCGTTTTGTTGTCACTAACCAATTGAGCCGTGAACTTCAATTGAAGCCTCCCAGCTCTGCGCCGAGATAAACTCAGTCGGTTGATTGAGATTGAATTCCCAGGAAGCGGAACGGGTTAAGACCAAATGCCAGGAAATGTTGTAAGAAAATAGGAAATAGACTAAACCACTTGAAGGAATTAAGCGCATCTCACAGCTCTGATTTAATTGGGACACGAGATCACTCAACTGGTGCCCTAATTAGCATTGAATATCAGTTGTAATAAAGACTCAAAATTTACGGGATAAGTAACTGCTGAGATCTTAAGCGTGTGCAGCAATAATTCGGTGTTTAATACCCATACAACATGTAAATTTTCTCCCGATTTAATTATTTAGATTGCCATCTTATCCAGATAACTGTATGCCTTACAGATGGAACTTAAGAATATTTATGACTAAAGCTCAGCATTAAATTATGTGTAACTTAATATCAAGAAAAATAAACTAGTTAAATAAATGAATCTTAAGGTTTTTATCTTTATTATATCAAGTTTTACACTAACAAAAATTGGAAAGCGTTTCTTAATGACTCTATGAATGAAATATTTTAATGTTGTAAGAGGTATTAGTATTATATTTTATTATATTTAGGATTATTATTAGTGTTGCAAAATGTTGTTATGCAATCTTTAAAATTTCTACTATATTTACGAATTTAGATTTATTTATTTATTATTAAATATAACCTTAAAACCTACTAATCCATTCCGGGTATTCTGTTTCAGAATGAAACTAAGTTTCCTGGCGGGCACTCTCTTGCTGCTGGGAGCTATTTCGGGTATCTCAGCGAATCGCACTTTCACGGTCGACTACGAAAAAGATCGGTTTTTAAAGAATGGCGAACCCTTCCGCTTTATAGCGGGCTCCTTCCACTACTTTCGTGCTCATCCCGGCACCTGGCAGCGCCATCTGCGGACCATGAGAGCTGCAGGTCTCAATGCGGTTACCACGTAAGTTTCCGCTAGTTGATTAAGGAATTGGAAAGCTAAATAATCTGCCTAACTGTGACAGTTATGTAGAATGGTCTCTGCATAATCCCCGCGATGGCGTCTATGTATGGAATGGCATAGCCGATCTGGAGCACTTTATACGCCTGGCTGTGGGCGAGGATTTACTGGTCATACTCCGGCCGGGTCCCTACATCTGTGCAGAACGTGACATGGGAGGCTTTCCCTACTGGCTGCTCCAGAAATACCCGGGGATTCAACTTCGCACTGCGGATGTCAGTAAGTAACCCATAAAGTGAAGCATTCTTTAATCAAATTACACATATCCACCTATATATACTCCCCTTAGACTATCTCAGCGAGGTGCGCATCTGGTACTCGCAACTCTTTAACAAAATTTCACCATATCTGTACGGAAATGGCGGACCCATCATCATGGTTCAGGTGGAGAACGAGTACGGCTCCTACTTTGCCTGCGACCTCAATTACCGCAACTGGCTGCGCGATGAGACCGAGAGCCATGTCAAAGGTAAGGCGGTGCTCTTCACCAACGACGGGCCTGGCGTTCTGCGCTGCGGCAAGATCCAGGGTGTCCTAGCCACCATGGACTTTGGAGCCACCAAAGACCTCAAGCCAACTTGGGCCAAGCTGAGGCGGTTCCAGCCCAAAGGTCCGCTGGTCAATGCGGAGTATTATCCCGGCTGGCTAACCCACTGGACGGAGCCGATGGCCAATGTCAGCACGGAATCGATAACGCAAACTTTTAAGTAAGTTCTACTATTTAATGAAGATTTCCAGAGACTAATTTCGGATTACATCCTTGCGATCCCTTTCAGAGATATGCTGGATAGTGGCGCCAGTGTCAACTTCTATATGTTCTATGGCGGCACCAACTTCGGCTTCACGGCCGGCGCCAATGAGATCGGACCTGGCAACTATATGGCAGACATCACCAGCTATGACTATGACGCTCCCATGACGGAGGCCGGCGATCCGACGCCAAAGTACCTGGCCCTGCGTCGCATCATCGCCCGCTATCTGCCATTGCCCAATGTCCCGGTGCCCGAACCCGTGCCAAAGCTGTCCTATGGAACTGTGCGCCTCGCTAGCTGTTGCACCCTACTCTCGCCGGAAGCGCGAGAGCGCCTTTCCACGGGCTTCGTGCAGTCGGCCAAGCCAATGACCTTCGAAGCTCTGGGTCAGTTCTCCGGCCTGGTACTGTATGAGACCTGGCTGCCGAGTTTTAAGCGTGATCCGAGCATTTTAAACGTACCCGGGGTGTCGGATCGCGGGTATGTCTACGTAGACGGAGAGTACGTGGGTCTGGTGGCCCGGGAGATACCCTGGTTTGACATTTCGCTAGGTGCCAGTGCCGGGCGTAAGCTGCAGATTATCGTAGAGAACCAGGGACGGATCAACTACGGCCGGCAACTTAATGACTTTAAGGGCATTGTCCGGGACGTGCGGCTAGACAAGCAGGTGCTGACTAACTGGAACATGACCCAGTTTCCGCTGGAGTCGTACGACCACCTGGAACAGCTCATAGCCCAGTCGACCGAGGCGGCTCGCCTGGGCTTCCAGGAGCTGCGGAAGTTGCGCACGATACTTCGCAACGGGCCCGCTATCTACCACGGCCAGCTGGAGATCCAGAAGGAGTCGGATCTTGCGGACACCTATCTAGACATGTCCGGCTGGGGTAAGGGCATTGTTTTTGTGAACGGAGAGAATCTAGGCCGGTACTGGCCGCTGGTGGGGCCACAGGTCACTCTTTACGTGCCAGCTCAGGTGCTCAAGGTGGGCTCCAACCGCCTTGTCGTGGTGGAATACCAGCAGATGCCCACCTCCCTGGAGCTGCACTTCCGGGACACTCCCATTTTGAACGCGAGAACCGTTTAAGTCCAGGGCGGAGGACTAACGACTGAGGACCCAGAACCTTCGCCACGTGCATCCATCGCCATACATCATGCAACATCCGTTAATGTAGATCTAAATGTAAATTTATGCGGTTTAAGTTCTTTGTGAGGCATTAAAGCGACCCCGGGGCGGACGCGTACAGTCTGCCTCGTTATCCTTTTGTAAGAGACTCATTAAAGATGTGGGGGCACCGGGAGCTGAGGCGGAGACAGGGAAGGAAATGGCAAGGAGCGACAGGCTCGGGCATGTGTGACCTTTGTGCTCTGGCCAAATTAATCCCAAATGATTGAAATTGTAATCTACAGAAATGCGCTGATGACGAGTTCCAGCCAAGTCAAAGGCGGTTCGAGCTAAGTGTCGCGTCTTGGTTCGTTGATGTTTAGGTAGCTGAAACTTTTTTATGTCTACATTCGGTACCCTCTCCGAATCAGAGTATGTTCTTAGGGAACTTTCCTGGCTGATTAGTCCTCTTAGCCACCCTTGAAATATAGATGAGAGCGTGTCTCGAAAATTAACTTATTTTTAGATATACCTACTCAATATTAAAGTGAGTTACTTGCCTGTTTTCAAATAAATATAAGACTTGAATGACTTTATAAAAAATTCTCTGAGCTTCTTTAAATTGAACCAGATTTTTGTTTGTGATTTTTTTTAAATTCAATAATGTCGGAGTAAAGTCTTGATAAATATAATTTTAAACAATACACTGAATTCATAGAAATCTATTAAGGAACGAACACATATTATTTAAATAATAATGTTCATCGCGTTGTGTAGATATACATATAAAACCCTTCAAGCCCCTCAAACATAAACCTTTCAAGGCCTAAAGCATTTATATATATTTTAATTTTCAAACAAACCATTCTCCTTGAAAATGCATTTTAATATTTATACCAACTTAAATAGTTTCCAAAATATTTAAGCTATCCCCAGCCTGCCTTAGGGATGTAATAAAATATTCACTTAAATTGTGCTTTAGCCACCTGCTCTGTGCCTGTGTATGTGGATGCTATTTTGGTCCAGAGTGCTATGGCCCGAAGAATCACTCCCCGCGTGGCCATATCCGGTTCCCGTAATGAGTCCGGCAGCACCCGTTGTTGTTGTTCTTGTTGGCCAGGTTAATTAGCACGGACGGCAGGCACACTCACATGCAGTGGCTTACATTTTAAAGCATCTTTTAGGCGCAGCTGCAACTCAAGTATTTGCTGGCTACACATGCCGTAATTGCCCTGTTGTCGTCCGAGTTGACATAAAACAAGTTAAGACCCAGGGGCAGTTTTAAAGCGCCACCTCATGTCATCCGTGGCACGGACCCCAGGCCCCAGACCCCTGACAGTAGTGTCTTTGCGGGCGAGTGCTCTCGTAATGGCTGGCGTTGCGTGCCCGGTCACCGGATGTGTGCCATACCCATCCCGGAATCTGGTTCCCTGCACTGATGTCGCTTTTTATTAGCTCTCGCCGCCGGCTGTCAATTGATGACGTCCATCCTCCATAAACAATGTTTGTGCCCTCGCCGGGCCAAAAAATGTAAAACAAAACAACAAAAAAAAGCAACCTGCCCAAGATATATCCCAAAAAAAGTTGGAATGTGTGTGTTTTTAGCACCCAATTGTAAAGAGGATCTCATCGGCTAATCAACCAAATTTACACACTGCCAGCACAATTCAGCCCAGGATTTGAGCAATACAATTATCAGAAGCCTAATGGTAGTTCCCAAACAATCCTCCAAGGACCCCATTATAAATTGCACTTTGAATGTAAGGAATTTACCAGCATTAAGTGAAAAATTCTCTTTTTATCTTCTTTAAATTGGAGGGAAGCTGGTCAAGAAATTTAATGGTTGAATAGTAAAATTTTGTGTCATAAAAACTTGGCGACGATAATAAACAGGCACCCCAGAGATCGGGCGGAATATAAAATCTGTTACGGAATTTTAAATAATTGGGCCAAAACAGGCAGAAAAATAAGAACAATAAAAGTTTTCTTTTATGATGTTGACATATTTTTGTGATAACCGAACTATTATTTTTTTTTATTTTTCGTTTTCTTATTCGAAGAATAAGAAAATTAACAACGGTTGTTGAAATTGTAGAGATAGTTTTAATTCTTTCTTAACAATTTTGATTAGTATAGAGATATATATTTAAAATTAAGTCATTATACATATTTTAATATTTGAATTTAGTCCAACATAACAGTCTTGACACATAAAATACTCTTTGTAATGATAAAGATCACTTTGCAGATCCAAATAAGTTTTAAACTTGATTTTTTAAGGTAATATTTGCGATTAAATATTCTTAATTTCAAACGAGTTCAAAACCAACTAAAAGCCTATATCGAAGAATATTTTATAAAGAAAATAAATTTTTTTTCAGAGAATTTTAGGAAAAATACTTTTAAAATTCGGATCATTTTGTAAAAGACGCACAGATTTATTTTTTAAAGCTTTTTTAACAGCATCAATCACTTTTTAAGAATCATAAAGAGTCTGATTAAAATAAAATTAAGGACTCACTTACAAATGCAGACAAATTGAGGATTTTAAAACTGACTTTCACTTTTCTGAGTTTCACTTTCCTGTCCTTTCTAGCTGGAAGTCGCGTGACGAACGCGCCGAGAAGTATGCAACAACTGAGCGACAGATCGAAGCGGCAACGGTCCTTTATAAAAGCAGCGGATGGCAAGGTGGAAGGAAGGCGGACGGACGGGCTGCAGGAGATAGCGCGCGCGGACAAAGCCGAAACAGGAAGCACGAGCGGCGGGACACGAGGGCAGGCCGAACGTGCTCGTGTCCCTGTGCGAATGTGTTTGCTCGGGCTCGTGCATATCAACAATTGGTCGAATAGAAACTGAGGCGTTGGCGAGGAGGTCGGTGGGTGTGCCTGTGCGGCCATTGTGGAGGGGGGGTGTGGGTGTGTGTGGATGCCAGTGGCAAACCGAAACCGAAAGCGCGGAGTAAAAAATATGCCTCCTCGCCGAGGAATTGAATTGAACGGAAATTCTGTTTGCATATGTGAATAAAACATATGCAAAAAGTAGGCGAAATGCGAAAAGAGAAAAATATAAAGAGCAATTTAAGCGAGGGGGAGAAAGGAGGAAGGAGCAAGCAAGCAGAAAGGACAACGGTGCAGCCAACTGCCTGGCCAACTGGCGAAATTAATTTCAATTTCACTTATTTTCGTGCTCTGTTGTTTTTTGCGTACATTTTAATATTTATGATTTACCCTGCACATTGTTGGTTTTTGGTCCCGGCTATTTGTCCAAATAAGTTTTAATTAAAATTATTTACAGGTGCAACCCATTGAGCAAACAAAACTAGTGTCCTCAGCAGGCAAGCGCACAGCCATTACAATAACAACATCGGGATAAATAAAGTTTTAAAAATTAAATAATTCATAAATTGTGCTGCCCTTGTCTCAACTTTTTTTTATACATAATATTTTTTAAATATTTATTATTCAAAATACCATTTTCTGTTTACTAATCAAACGTGTTTATACAAACGTGAAAATAAAAAGCGTGTTTCTTATAAATAAAATTAATCCTTCAGTTTATAAATCTCAAATTTATTATTTATTTAAGCCCCAATCTGATATTCAAAATTGTATGCTTTTTGGTGCTTTAGAGTAAAGTTTCCACAACAGATTTTATTTTTTCCACCTCAACTGTGTGTTAAAAATGTAAATAATTCAATCCATGAATAATTATATTTTATTTCAATTGTATGCTTATTTGTGGAAAATGCGTCACAAAGCGGGGTGTCAAAAATGACGGGTAAATAAAGTCTGAGCCTGAAAATCGTTTAAAGCTACCCGGCCACCAACAATGCACTTGAGGCGAGGTCGCGGCAGCGGCATTCAAGATAAGACACCCGGAACACCCACTTGCCACTCGTAAAGGCCAAGTGGATGCCACACACACATCCGGGGGCCAGTAGTAGTTGTTCTGGTTTGCTGCCACTATAACGCCAGTTTTTCGGTCTAAAATTAACCATGGAAGCACCGCTGTTTCCTGCTGGCATAATTTTATCGTTGCCTCCTTCCTCCAGATAGATACATACATATCCTTCCGCTGCGCTACCTTTTGGGTCGTAAAAGTTACAGTGTACGCACTCAGCTCTGAGAAAATTTGCATTTAAATTGCAATGTATTTCGGGGCGGAAAATGGCGAATTGCTCAGAGCACCGCAATTAACAGATTTGCCAAATAACTGAATCAATTGGCAACTGCCATAAACTCCCTCCGTCATAGCCATAGCCCATAGCCCCCTGGTGGTGACGCAACTAAATATTTACTCCAACCGACCATTGGTAAACATAATTAGCATTTAATTAAAATAAAATTGCCCATCGATAGACAAGCAATTTGTGATTTGATTATCGAAATCAAATAAGACCGCCGCAAAGCCTTTTTGCTTGTGTAAATAGCTGCGCCGCGGCTGCGAATGGGTAACAGGACCAGATAAGGTCCCCTCTGTCACTGGAACTCCATCTCCAGCGCCAGTTCCGATAACTGCGGAATATGGCAGGCGGTTAAGTGTGCGTTTGATTGGATTATGGCCCTTTTGCAACATCGAATGACATTTTATGGGTCAGTGATAGACAGCAAATTGGTTTTGTTTTCGATTGCGTCTTTTTTTCGGTTGCGGTAGTGCCACCTGTTGCACGGCGAATTCCTTTGGCTCCTCTGAGCAGGTGGTTCAAATTTAATTTAAAATTGCAGGCAACGCAACAGGGTGGCCCACAGAATTATAAAGGGATGAGCAACGGAGGACTGCCAACTGAGCTGCAGCGAGGGGAGATCAATTGTTTTTGAGTAGTAAAAGATAGGTTGGTTTACCAGTCAATAAGCAATATATTCGCAATCTACTCACGAAGTTTTAGAAATTAAATGAAATGTTTCCCAATAGCCTTAAGATCAATGTACTTATAAAAACGTTAACTAAAGAATGACATCGTTTTTTTAAAATTAACTTATGTATACATTTTTAGTTCGTTTTAGTTCAAGTCTTGTTCAGTATCATTAACTTATGGCGCTGCCCTCGCCACATTTCCCACTTTTTGTTGTTCGGATTGCTTTGTTATTTGCCAGCCATTTATTGCTGAGCAAATAAAACGTATTTGCTGCCCATATGGATGGTCGAAACACAATTGATTTATACGAAGGGCGAATCCAGTTATTGAAAGCGACAAAGTATAAACATGTGGGAAGCGAAAAAAATTACGTTATTTTTAAAACCCTTTGAACAAAATTGCACACAAATTGCAATGACCTTTTCCAGAGGCAGTTAAAAACCAATAAGTACATTTTCTCACAACATGCTTTACACATGTTTTTATTTGAAGGATTTAAATTGAATTAAGGATTAAATGTTTACAATTTTAGTGAGTATTTAAGGCTAGGCGTATAAACTAGAAAATTAAATAACTGGAATGATATAAACACTAAGAGGACCGTGACGAATACATGAACAATTTTATAAGCGCTAAACGAGCTAAAGAAGCTGAGCTGAGCTGCCACGAGGCGGCCGCCTGGAGGGGCCGCTAAAGCTTGGTTACACTCAACAATCGTATCTAGACTATATATCGCTTTAATTCACATAAATTACCTAAGTCGAGAGTGGCTAGAGTATCGGATTTGGCCAGAGGCCCCTTGCGGGTTATTCGATCCGTATAACCCCAGCCCCCACACCGCCACTATGGGCACACATCGGCGGCATAAAGGTCCATTTGTCGGTCTCCGGATCATAGACCTCGACAGTGGAAAGATTTGACTCGCCATCGTAGCCACCGATGGCCCACAGCTTTCCCATATTGGCGGCCAGGGCCACTCGGGAGCGCTTGCAGTTCATGGGCGTCACTAGCTTCCAGGTGTCCGTTTGGGGGTCGTAACACTCCACGGAGCGCAGGAAGGAGTTGCCGCAGTAGCCTCCACATACGTATATCTTTCCATTCAGCGTGGCCACTCCAAGGCGACAGCGGCGGTTAAGCATTGGCGACATCTTAACCCACGCATCCTCGTTCTGGTCATATCTTTCCACCGAATCGAATATGGACAGTCCATCGTGACCTCCCAGCGCGTAGACATAGCCATTCAGTTGCGTTACCCCGCCAGCCGAACGATACTTCATCATTTGAGCAACCTGCAGGGGAAATTAAGTTTTTTTTATCAGTTTTCCCACACTTCTGTGAAAGAAGGCCTTGGACTCACAGTCTTCCATGTGTTGGTCTTGGGGTAATAGACTTCGACGGTGTTCAGCGAGGTGACGCCGTCGTATCCGCCGCACACATAGATACAGTCATCTAGAGCGGCCACGCCCACTGCGCTGCGCTTGCACAGCATGGCACAGCCTTGCGACCACTTATTCTTGCGCGGATCATAGACCTCCACCGTAGAGAGGCGTTCGGTGCCGTTGAAACCGCCAAATGCGTACAGCTTGCCATCCAGCACGGCCACGCCCACGCGAGATCTATCCGTAAATGAGGCCATTAATTAGGGTACAAATGTGTTTATGGATAATTTACAGCGACACCCACCTCATCATGGACATCTGTTCGCCCATTTTCCACTTTTTGGTGAGGGGATCGTAGATCTCCACCGTGCTCACGGACTCCCCGGTGCTGGCCAGTCCGCCCACGGCGTATATTTGTCCCGTGAAGAACTCGCCACAGCGCTGACGGGTGCGAAAACTCTGCAGCAGACCACGGCGCTCGGGCATCAAGTGAAAGTCCTTGGCCTCGTCAAGCAGATCGCGGCACTGGTGTGAGGAGCGAATGAGTTCCTCGCGGGCCACACGATCTGCCAGGAACTGCGGCGAGAGCAAGGGCAGGCGCACTGCGGCCAGCACCTGAGGGAACAGTTCGGAGCGCTTGTCTTCCGCGTACTTCACCCACTTCATGCAGGCCTCGAAGATCACCTCCTCGGTGCGTACGTTAAGCTCGTCGCGCCGCATCAGCTCCAGGAGCTGGTCACAGTCCAGCGAGAGGAACTCCTCCGACTGGGAGACTTTGGCGAAATTCTGGTCAATGTACTTATCGGCGGCATCGATCAGCTGGCGGCAGATCATCGAGTCGGCGAAGGTGCGAATGCCCAGAACGTTGTGCGGGTGAAAGCGGGAGATCAGGAAGCTGGCGCAGGCATCCCGGACGTTGGACAGCTGCAGGAACGAGGCGCCCACCATGAGGCTCTGCACGTTCTGGTTGTCGATGCGCACCTGTCCGCTATACACGTAGTTGATGAGGCTCTCCAGGGCGCTCGGCTCGATGGCGCTCTCCTTCATGGTGATCTCCTTTATCCGGCTCTCGGCCATGTTGTTGGTGAACATCGCGTAAAAGTACGGGATGGTGGCCGCCAGCACGACGCGGTGAGCGGAGAACGTCTGATCTTCAACCTGCAAAAATTCGGATGGCGTTTTATATTTAGACCTCGAGATAATGGCAACGCCTGCATCCGAGCTGGGGGTGATTGCTCGCTACCGACCTTCAGCGTGACATCGCACAGCTTGCCCATCCTCCGGATCTCCTTGAACAGCGGGAAGCTCTCGCCGAAGAGCTGTTCATGCTTGTAAACGAAATACTGATCCTCCAGTTGGCTATTATCACTCAAATCCATCACTTCCGCGGATGAAGAAAAATGATAAGGGACACAATTAGTGATGCCAAATATTGTTTGCTGTTGCACTGTTGGGGGTGAGCGCTCGCCGATTGGTTATTATCGATAGCAGAGGTTGATGCGATAGTTATTACTGTTAATTTTTAAACCTGCAAGTCTAAGTATTTATGCATATTTTGAATGTTTACAAGTAATTTATATTTCTGTAGTATAGAATCTGTACTCAAATATTTGTCTAATGTCGAATATTTGATGTATTTTATAAATATAAATTGCACTAATATAATTATTTATTTTCTATACATATGAAATAAGTATGTAATATTTCTTCGTAATTAATGTTTTTTATGTATATTTAATATATTTTAATTTATTTTAATTTTATTTGTTTTGCTCCACCTCTCCATGGTGCACTAATAATATTTTTCGGCCCTGACAACCCTAACAGCTGATAGTGTGTTTTCTTCTGTCTGTGTGATTTAGGGCCAAAGCAATTTAATTTCTCAAAATCATTCTTGTTGCATACAAAAAATAGCCACGATCTGATCCAACTGAAGGATAAATGTTAGGAACAACTCTATCGGCGAGGACGGGCAGTTAACAAGCAACATGGAGACCACCGCACCACCGAGGGAAACACAGGTCAGGGCGGAGATTTCGCTAAAATTGTTGATGACGTCTCATCTGGTTATTTGCATTTGCAGAAGAACACGAATCCAATTGAGGCGCTGAGCAAAGATGAAATCATCACCAAATACAAGGGTTTGCTCAACATAGCCAAGAAGGCCAAGCAGGCCAAGGATGGTGAGTGAAGAGGAGAGAAACTTCTAGAAGGCGACTCACCACGTCGTCCTCCTTTCAGAACTCACCGAGGAGAACCGCCTGTTGAAGGAGGCCCTGAAGCGGGCGGCGGAGAAGCAAAGTAGCCTGCCAGCCATGCAGGAAATGGTCCAGGAGTTCACGGAGAAGAACCTGATCCTCACCGAGCAAGTGAACACGCTGAAGAGAAAGACCAAGGAGGATAGCGACCGTCTGGAGCAATTCGAGATCGAGAACGAGAGCCTGAAGCGCCAGCTTGGCCGGCTGAGTGATGAGAACGATGACCTCTTGGCCGATGTGGACCGCATGGAGAAGGCCATGCAACAGGTCAATGCCCTGGGTAATGAGCAGCGGAAGAACTTGGAGCTGCTGGAGGTGGACATTGCCAAAATCAAGGAAGCGGAGGCAGAAAACTCCCGCCTTCGAGAGCAACTAGTCACGGTGAACGAGGAGTCGACGCTTTTGCAGCAGAAGTATCAGAGCATGAAGGAGCTCAACTCCGAGCAGCGCAAAAAGTTCAACTCCCTGAAGGATCGCTTCATTGACGTTCACCGAAAGCTAAAGAACCTGAAGGAGTGCAAGTGCGTTCTCCTCGAGACACAGCACGAGTACGCCGCCTCCGTTTCGAAGTGGCAAGCGGAGATCATCAGGGCCTCCCAGCTCCTGTGTGGCAAGATGACTTCCCTGCAGGCCGAAAATGAACAGCTGAAGCAGGACACTGAAAGAGCGGACAATAATCGTCGCAATGACGACGATGCGCTCGATCGCAAGCGACTGCTGCTCAGAATCAAAGACCTCGAACGGCTGTCCAAAACGATAAAGCAGTCACAGGACCAGCATCGCAGCAATCTCGATGTACATCGCGTTTTGGAAAGATTAAGTACCATTGAAAAGCTGGCGGAAGTCGTCAAGCAACAGCAGAAAGCGGACAAGGAGCACTTGGCCGTCGTAACGAGAGAGCAGCAGAAGAACGAAAACCATTCCAGCAACCTAAATGTGGCCGTCTTCCAGGCCAAACTCTCGCAGATGCAAGGCCTCGTCCAAGTCATCGAAAGGGAGCGCAGTAATCAGCAGATTCAGCTGCAGGATCTGGAGGCCGTCTGCATAGAACTGCGCCAACACAACGAGGACTTGCTCACGCGCTTCCACCTCAAGGAGCAGGAGCATTCCGAGCTACTGGCCGAGATGCGTGAGCTGAACGAGGCGCTTAAGGGACGTGGCGATGCCATCTCCCGCCTCCAGGAGCAGCACGAAGCGGAGGTCAAGCGGCAGCGAGAACTGGAGGCCCAACTGTCCGGCAGTCAGCAGGCGTCGCTGGATAAGTTACAGAAAATCGAACAACTGCAAAGCAGGGTTGACGAACTAGAGCAGGCCAATGCCGATGCCCAAAGTGATGTACTGTCCACATCGACGATATCACGAGCCGATGAATTGAATCGCCTGCGAGAGGTGGACGAAGGCTACGAGGAGAAGTACCACAAACTCAGGGCCCTGGCTGCGAAGCTGAAAAAGAAGCTGCAGGAGCAGACACAGCAACTTAAGGAGATGGACCAGAGCGGGGCCATAAGCCAGGAGGCCCTCAAATTGGCCCAGGCCCAACTGCAGCAGGACCTGAACGCCGCGCGCGCTGAGAACCAAAGGCTCAAATCAAAGGAGAAGACGAAACACTCGAGTGTGCTGAATCTGGAGATCGAAGCAGCCGAGAAATCTCTGGCCGATGTCAGTGCCAAGTTGACAGCCAAATCAACCGAGTTGGAAACCGTTCGAGAATCCGTATCCAGCAAAGAGAACACCATTATTCAGCTGCGCAAGGAGATTGCCATTTTGGAGGAGGCCAAGAACGGAGAAGCTGCGCACTCCCAACAGCTGAAAGAGCAGATCGATCGCATGCAAGTGCAGGTCAAGGACGCCGTTCACAGCAAGCAGCAGGCACTAACCAAGAACAAGGACTTGGAGCAGGGTCTAGAGAAGGCTAAGGCGGAAGCGGATCAACTGCGTCTGCAGCTGGCGGAAAGCGCTCAGCAGTACGAGAGTCGGCTAACAAAGTCCACCGATCTGCTGACCAGTCGAACGGAGGAGCTGGAGGCGCAAATGGCGAGCGAAAAGCAGCTAAAGCTTGCAGTCAAAAACTCAGAGCGAGCCCATGAGGATCTGCAAATGGAGTACACGGAATACAAGTTGAAGGCGCAGGCGGTGCTGCGCAAGAACCAAAATAAGGGCACCAAAGAGAAGGAGCTGGAGGATGAGTTGAGCGCCCTGAAGGAGAGCGAAAGCAAGCTTCGGGCCAGCAACGAGGGTAGAGCTGCACGCCTTGCCCAGTTGGACGGCCAGATCGAGGCACTGCAGCAGGACAATGCTGAGCTTCAGAAGCGTAGCAAGGAGCTGCTGGCCCTGGTGGACGAATTGCGCCAGAAGAACGATCTGCTAACACTGGAGAATCAGCGCCAGCTGCAGTTCGAGCACGATCTAATGCAGCAACATCGTCAGGAAATCGATAAAATAGTCGAGGGCCACCGGGAGCAATTAAAGCAGATGGAGCAAAAGCTGGAAGAGTCCCAGCAGAAGCAGCAGCTCAACGTTTCCCAGCGCAGCAACACGTCCGCCGTCAGTGGTGGTGAGCCCAGTCCGGAGCAGGCTAAGATTGACTTCCTGCTTATGGACCATGAAACGAATTTGGATGGCGTTACCGGGGGTGACGTCTCTCTGGCCCAGCTAGCAGCCCAGCGAAAGATATCCACTGCCTCGAGACGATCACACGACTTTATGCCGTTGGACGAACTCCTAAACACGTCCATGAACCAAATCACCAGCGACACAGTGACCACCATATCTAACTTCGGGCGCAGCGTCTCGCAGCAGGAGGACGATGAAGCGGACTTGTTCGCAAGCGGAGACTTTGCCGTTCAAAATGCCCAACTGCTGGCCACCAAGGAACGTTTGGTCATCCAGGAGAGCCGCGTCAAGCATTTGACTTCCCTTTTGGCAGAGAATGAACAGGATCTGGCCAAACTGACCCAAATGAATGACATGCTCAAGGAGGAGTTGCGGCGCCAAGAGCGTTCAGAGGAGAGGGAACAGCATATGCATAATTCTGAGTATTTGAAAAACGTTTTCTTAAAGGTGAGTTCTGATTTTAATCTATAAGATTCTAAGAAAAACTAAACAAATCTCCATAAATTGCAGTTCCTTACGCTTAACAATGCGGATGAGCGCCAGCGCTTGGTTCCCGTACTGAATACCATTCTCCGACTGAGTCGCAACGAGATGGAAATGCTGAACTGTGTGGCAAAGGGTCAGAAAGGTGGCTATTATTTCAGATTTTTTATTTCGAACTCCGCTCATAAGTTATGTTTTTAGTGTCCACAGATGGCAGCAATCGAGGTTGGACGGGATTCCTGACAGCGTGGAGCGGCGGAGGAGGCGGTGGATCCAATAACAATAACTGAGTGTCATCGTCTTAGGGGTAAATGCATAATTATTGGGTATTATTGCATATTCTTAGATGAGGATGCATTATGTAAATTTCGTAAAATTTCCTTTTTTTGTATTAATGTATTTTGAAATTGTCCGTTGTCCGTACTTTGTACAACACACTTAAGGCATTAGTTGGTAGTCTTCGAGTTGAGCGCCCTATACAGTTCTCTCCGAGCAATATACACGTGTGTGTACGTATTTAAAACAAAAGAAAGGGTATTTTCAATGGTTTCTTTAATTTGAAATTCTATTACCACATATATAGATCAGACTATAAATCAATTCTAGTGTTGTCTATAACTTATTTTCCTTTACTCGTATTGTATGTACTATATATATGAGCTATATATAAATAGGATCAGTAATTATGAATATACAGTTAGATTTACTAAGTGTGTGTATACTGTCTTCTCCCAATATACAAAACTAATACATATAAAATATTAAACCTAACATAAAATCGATAAAAAATAAAAACTCAGAAATCAATTAAACAAGAAAAAACATGGGGTTGGGCCTTAAAAGGGTAAACGATCATATTCTGGGGTTTTGAAAGCTTAAAAAAAGGAGGAGGAGGATAAAAGAATGCGCCAAAATCAAGATCACAAGAGTCGGAGAATAATCACTTAAAAACTAATCAGTTGTGTGAGCCCGCGTCGCATTCCTTGCCGCCGCTCTGATCTATTGCCAAACGCCCGCATAGTTACCCACCAGCGTGGCCGGAAGCGGCCCGCCGGCTGCAAAGAGTCGCATCCTTGTGCTGTCGTAGCAGTGCGTGTAGATGGCGGGTACGTATTTCACCTGCTGGAAGCCGTCCATTTCGTCTTCGGGGTACTGGAATAAAACTTGGTACCATCAGTTCAATGAACATCAATTATTTTTAAGATTCCCAACTTACCACAATACCTTTGCTGCACTTGAGGGCGACAGTGCGCGAAGCGTTCACACTGCTCTCCAGATACTTTCCGGCTCGGATGTCGTAGAACAGCAGCATGCCCAGTCCTGTTCCTACTGTGAGGAGGTTACCCTCGAAGGAGGTTGCTCTTATCCCGCATCCACTATACCGGGACGTGATCTTCTTGATGGTTTGCAGCGTACGTGCGTCCAGCAGGATGGTATAGGAACGACAGCCCACGGCGTATAGGCCGTCGCTGTGGTAGGCTATGCTAACGTTGTCCTGGCAGTTAGGAAGCTTGCGGGAAAGGGTCTGCTTGAAGGTCTCCGCATTGAAGATGTGTATGTAGCCGTTTAGAGAGAGGGCGGCTATCTCCTTGAACTCCTTGTTGAAGCAGAGGGATCGTATCTGTACACGATAATTAATATAATTAATATGAAGGCAGATGTGCTACTCAGCTTACCCTCTGCGCAGTGCGAACTTCCTTGACGCTGAGCGGGTGAATCGTGGCAAAGGTGGGACACGCCTCCTCGCCCCCATCCGGGAACTCCATGTGGTCTTCGTTTATGCGCCACAGCGCCATCCGTGAATCCTTCGACCCGGATACCAGGAATTGGTCATCCAGCCAGCACATGCCCATGATCAGGTCACGGTGCCCGCTCTCGCCCACGCACACTGGGTCCAGCGTTGGCAGGCGGTACACGGCGATGTCGGAGGAGTTCCGCGCCCCGGTGGCTAAAAAGGATCGGCTGGGCGACAGCTCAATAGCGTGCAGACCGCCCTGCACTTCTGGGTGGTTCGCCCGGCTGTTGGAGAGGGTGGGAATCGCGTCCACGCGCCGCATGTTGACGTCGTACACAAGCAGTTTATTGCACTTGGTTCCGAACACCACCTGTCGGCTGCTCAGCCACTTGGAGCAGAAGACCTTGTTGATGTAGCCCAGACTGATCTGCGTCTCGCGCAGCATATCGTGCGTGAGGACATAGCGGCTAGTGTACTCCACGTTCACGCTACGGCGCTGCAGGGGAAATGCGGCACAAAGTTCACATGTTAGCAATGCATGAAACCTGACCCAAAATACCAGGTATACCCACATCCCGCAGGGAGCTCTCCCGGCTGCGCAGGTAATCACAGAGGTTGTAGGACGTGTTCAGCACCTCCTCCTGCTGTTGGGGCGTCTCCTCGTCGCTGCCCGAGTCCTCGTAGGTGACGAAGTCATCGGGCTTGTCCGGTTTTCGTCTGCGCTCCTGTCGCATCGCCCGCTGCTTGGCCCTGCGCTCCTCCAGCCGTGCGTTGACATGGCAGGAAGGGTAGGTGCCCACCACGCTGTCGCGGATGGTTCTCACCATGCCATTGAACATCTTGTGGCGATTGATTTGCTGCCGTTTTGCCGTCTTTCACCAGTATTTAATTACTTTTTCACCGACTTCATTGTCCAAACAAAAATGGTGGTGTGCATATTAGAGCGGAGCAGAAATAAACCGATGGCGATAGCCAGAAGGCAGCGCTAAGCGACAGTTCCCGAAAATAATGAAATAAAACAAGCAATAAATATTTGGTAATGAGATGTAATTAAGTGATATTTTATATTCCTGGATTTTTAAGAAATAACATTTTTATATGGTATACAATTAAATAATTATGATGCGGACTCGTCACCTTCTCCAAGTTAGGACAATCGAAAATATGCCGACTATCGATAAGTTCCGCGGTAGTCCACCTCCAAAGAGAAGAGATCGCCAGTACTCTTGGCAAGCCACCATCGATACTATCGATAGTACTATCGATGTTTTTACAGCTCTAACTCTTGCATCAGCTGTCTGGATCCCAAAAAGTGATTTGTTTGTAAATAAGATGAATTATAATGCTAAGCGCGTCATGCGACAGAATTCGGTGTGCATCGGGGCCAGCGACTTGGCGTCGCCACCAATAATGATCGGACCATCTACACCCTCGGCGCCCAGCACGCCGCAGCTGCAGACACCGGAGGACATGAAGCCGATTCATGTGCAGCGCCAGGTTATTCTACTGCAAAGTGGAAGCATACCGACAAATCCAGCCCAGCAGCATGTTAACATACCGCCACAGAGTGGGACAAGTGGCTCCGCAGGCGGCAACGTGGCCAATGTACAGATTTCAGATGACGCGCCCGTCTCGCTGCTAACGGAGATCGCCGACATCATGCGCAGTTTCGGTGACAGCGATCAGCCGCGCACAGCGAGCGTCAAACTGGTGGAGCAGATCCTGCAGCAGCAGCTTCGTGGCATCTTCAACGAGGCCTCCCTGGTGGCTATGCGGCGTAAGCAAAATCCGTGCCCCTCGCAGGCGGACTTCGAGTTTCTCATGCGCAACCATCCAGTTAAGATTGCACGCATGCGAAAGCACCTGAAGGACATGCGAATTCTGAAAAAGTTCCTTAGCATTCGGACAGGCCGGCCCCAGGATTTCATGGACGACCTGGAGCAGCAGGAGGAGGACGAGGAGCTGGCCATCGATGTGCACGAGCTGCACGACGAGGACCGCATGCGACGCCTGTTTCGCGCCGATCGCATCTCGCAGATCCTAACGGGCCAGCAGTACTTGGAGTTCAACGAGGCGCGCAAGACTTCCTTTTACTGTCGCCACGGTGAGAAGATCAAGAATAAGTTCCGTCGCTTCCTCGATCTACCCGCCGACCTGCGCATCCCTACGCCCACCATGAACATTCTGGCCTATTTGGCGCACGAGACAATAGCCGCTATTGTCGACTATTCGATACTGACGCGTCTCAATTCGGATAACCGCGCCACGGAGCCATACAGCCGCGTTACATCCGCCGGCGGCAGTCCAGCCATGATGCATGTTTGTCCCGAGGTCACCCAGGGGCGCGGAATGGAGGTAGTTAAGCCCATTAGTGTCCCAGAGATTCATGAGGCCATGCGTCGATTTCGCCAAATGAGCAGCCGCAAGATTGGTCGATATCGGAACTCCTGTGACATAGACTTTAGGAGGAGCTTTTTAGCCATTTAATTTCTTATTCTTTCATGTAAGTCCAGTGTAACATTATTTTGGGCAAGCATATTCGCCATTTAATTTAGTCGTTATTAAGTTTTTAAACGGAGTTCACAAAGCTTAAGTCTAGCAATCAAGTAAAAAAAGAAATCAAGCCAGAATTGGCCTGATAATATTTCTTTTTCTTAAGTTTAAGGATCGTATAATAAAACATTTTCTTTATTTAAGCACATTACAAAAAAAAATTACTTTATTTTTTTTTTAAGAATGAGATGTTGCACTATGGTCCAGCCGACCACTTTTCTTGGCCAAAAATTGGATTTTGGTCTCAATGCATTAAGAATATAGTGAACATCAACACACATTTTACTCGAAATTAAATTTTTAAAAAGGAATATCAAGTGAGTCCCACCTTGATACCTATTGTGTATTGTAGAGCACATTTCGTGATATTTGCAATAAAGAATCACCACATTTTGTATGAAAATGCCTACTGAAAGCTGTAATAATCTCTGCAGGCTCATGCTGACTGATAAATATCAAATAAAATTTATTGAATATAGTCATTTGGGTAAAATACAGTCTCAAAACAAAATTTAGAACCGTGTATTGTTTTTGTAATCAATTTTTTATACAATTGTATGCAAAAACAACACTATTTACCGATTCTAACTATGAAAACTATAGGAATTCCTCATCCGATTTCGATGAAACTTTTAAAGTTTAATTAAA
>JAEIHY010017188.1:0-59585 GCA_018904565.1 Drosophila tsacasi | reverse complement strand
ACGCCGAGCAGGGCGCCAGTCCCTGCGAGCACTCGCTTCACCGCGACTACGTCCACCACTTCAGCTTCCGCGGCGTGGGCGCCAAGTTCCAGTACACGCCCCTCGAGGTCTGGGAAACGGATCTGCCCGCGCTGACCCTGCAGTTGGATCTGCCGAAGCCCCTGCCCGGCGTCCAGGTGCAGGAGGAGATCAAGAACTTCTCGGTGCGGGGGCACGAGGTGTACACAAGAATCCACGAGAGGATAGCGGACCTGGCCACCGAGGAGGAGAACTCGCCGCTGGTGCAGAACCTGAAGACGATGCTCACCCACGACCAGTTCATCTTCAAGCAGAAGATCGAGATTGTGCACACGCTGCTCACGGACAGCCGGGCCACCGCCTACGACACCAGCGATGCCATGGCCATGGCCCGGCGGGCCCTGGCGGAGAGCATTGAGCTGTGGGGGCCGCGGCTGCAGGAGATCGAGAAGCTGTCCGCCAAGCAGGCGCATCACATCGACTCGGGGACCATTTGCACGGAGGAACTGAGGCCGGACTCGGGTGTTTCTACTACTACTGAGGCCTCAAAATCGGTTAGCTCTCAGAATGATCCCCCGGAGTGTCCCAGCGAAGATACAGAGACCATGGTAGCCAGCGCTCAGTCCGTAGCGGAGAAGAAGTTCTCCATTGACCAGCTGCTTGCCTCCACGGTGAACGTGTACTCGGACAAGAAGTCCATCCGGAAGATTCTCACGCAGCTGCTGCCGTCGACGAATCAGGTCAATCCCCTGCAGTCTCCCTTCTCCGCGCAGGAGCACCTAACCCTGCCCCCGGGCAGCATTCCCATCCATGTCCGCGAGAGCGATCTGAGCTCGGTGATTGCCTACAGCCTGACCTCGGCGGAGTACCAAAAGGCCAAGGAAGAGGTGGAGCTCAATTGCAATGCGGCTGCTGCTGCATCCTCCTCCTCCGCTGCCCACTCAAGTCCCCAGCTGAAGCGGAAGATCGTTCTGACGGAGAACCAGAGCGACGCCGAGGACAGTCCCAGCATTTCACGCACCTCCAGCAACACGAGCGCGGCTCCTGGTGCCGCAGGCACGCCTCAAGTTGGCGCTGCTGCTGCTGCCGCCGAATCCGAGGAGAAGAGCAAGGAGCGCGCCAAGCAGCCACCGAGTCCGCATCTCACCTTGGCCTTCCAGGACAACGGTTGTCAGTTTCAATGCAAGATCTACTTTGCCCGCGAGTTCGATGCGATGCGCGCGAAGAGCTTGAAGCCGCCGAAGCTGGACAGATCGCTGTACCGGCGGCTGGAGAAGAGCAAGATGCGCGAGGAGCTAAGAATCTCACAGAGCCGCACGGGTTCCGAAATGGAGCTGGTGCGCAAGCCCAGCGATGTGGGCGGTCCACGGCCAACGGAGGAGGCCACGGATCTGGAGGAGGAGTCCCGAATTGCGCTGGCACGCAGCCTGTGCAGCAGCGTCCAGTGGGAGGCGAGGGGCGGTAAATCGGGATCACGCTTCTCCAAGACACTGGGTGAGTTGCCTTTGCTTCCTGAAATGTCTTTTTACTGATGATGATTCTGCGAGATGGAGCATCATCTGAACTTATTCTTTGTGAGTGCCCCTCGCTAATCAGACGTCGACTTCAACTTCTGGGAGGTGAACTTATTCCCCCCCGCAGGATTTGGGAACAAAAATTGACCCTACCAAAGTGCTCTCTTCTCTTAGAAGCCTAGGTATAGGGGCTCTGCCCTAAAAAAGATCTAACTTCTGTTCGCTGTGCAACAGGATTTTGTAATAATAATTGATGATGCTTTTCCTTTAAGACGACCGCTTCGTGCTCAAGGAAATGAACTCCAAGGACATGAGCATCTTTGAGCCCTTTGCCCCCAAATATTTCGAGTACATAGACCGTTGCCAGCAGCAGCAACTGCCCACGCTGCTGGCCAAGATCTTTGGAGTCTTCAGAATCAGCGTGAAGACAAAGGAGTAGGTTTCTCCTAATTGTTATTAATTATTAGGCATTCGAAATAACGAAAACCTTATCCTAAACCTTAGCTCTACGGTGGACCGTTCGGTGATGGTCATGGAGAACCTGTTCTACGGCTGCGAAATCGAAAAGAAATTCGATCTGAAGGGCTCCGAGCGGAATCGCTTGGTGGATCCCACCACCCAGCAGGGCGAAATCGTACTCCTAGATGAGAATCTGGTGCAAAGTGAGTGGTTATTTGTGCGATTGAGTTTATCCCAAGCTGATTTCTAAACCCGGCGCCTTCGCAGTGTCCTGGTCAAAGCCTCTGTATGTGCTGTCGCATAGCAAGACCGTGCTAAGGGATGCCATTCAGCGGGACTCGTCGTTCCTGGAGCGAAATGCGGTCATGGACTACTCGATGCTGGTGGGTTTGGACAAGAAGAACAATTTCCTGGTGCTGGGCATTATAGGTAAGGGCTTAGAGGCATTCATTAAGTGTTGTACTTACTGAAACCTACATTCCTATATAAGATTACATACGCACCTTCACTTTGGACAAGCGAGTGGAGTCCATCATCAAGGGTTCGGGCATCCTAGGCGGCAAGGGCAAGGATCCCACGGTGATAAATCCCGAACGCTACAAGTTGCGCTTCATTGATGCCATGGATCGCTACTTCCTTACCGTTCCCGATCGTTGGGAGGGTCTCTCCAAGGTGTGAGCTCTCCCCGCACAACACTCACACATGTTTGTTAGTTAGCATAGCTGTAGACGCAATAAACTAAAATAAAACGAAACAAACTAACTTCTTCCACTCAATCTAAACCAATTCAAACCAATGCCCAACAACACTCTGTCAGCCAGCATTTCCGACGCTGCTGGGGAATTGATTTGGCCTTGACCGGCATCCACAGTCGGCAGTCCGCAGTCCGCAGCCCCGGAAGCCACCCGCTGCTCATGACAATTGAAAGCCATGTACTTGTGCTCCGGCCGGAGGAGTTGCGTGCCAGGAAAGGAAATTATTATCATGATGGAGACCGCGCGCGTCGCGAAATGAAATCGTTAAGAGGCGAGTAAATCAGGCAAAATGGGCTCCTTGGCTGGGTGGAAGCCCCCAATAAGCACGGTTTCATTAGCGAGGCGTCAAAACGCCGCGAACTGGGTTAAGGAACTGAACTCAACTCTGACAGCTGCAGCGGGTGGCCGAAATCCAGATCAAAACACCATTTCATATTCAAATCAACTGCAGCTGCAAGGGAGGAGGTGTTGCCAGCCGGAGAAGGTGTTGCCCGATTGCATGTAACAGCTTTTAGAGCCCCAAAATGGAATCCCTTCATTACCGCCCAAGCTTTTGCTGTTATCCCCCCGCAGTGACACCTCAAGTCAGTCGTCGTGTCGTGGGAAAATGTCGGCGGAGCAGAAGCGCAATGGAGTTGGAGGGAAGGTGTGTGTGTGTGTCGGAAGGTTGGCGTGCGAAAAACTGGCTAACTTCTTGGCGCACACTGTGCTGTAGTGCCAGCTTTTCAGTTGGGATTTACGATCTGAGCGGTCAAGTTGTGGTTCGGCGAGCTGCGCTTGAATGGCGCCTTTCGGGCCAGGAACTGGCCACAGGCCAAGGATGTGTGTGCCGCCGACCGAGTGTGGGCCTCAAGTGTGTGTGTCCCCCCAGAAGTGCAGACTCATTTAATGTTTAATTAAAGTGTGCAGAGCCCCGAAAACAGGAAACCCAATAATGGCAATTGCCTACGACTGGAAAAGCAGCGATGGGTAAGAGGTTTATAATGAATAATACAAAAGGTCTTGTAGGGCAGAAGTTAACAATTTATGAGCACCTAGTTTTGTTTAAGAAATCTGTACTTATAATGAAAATAAATTATATTTGGAAATTCAGAGTTGGCAAAGAACATAGCAGGTAACAGTAGCAAGTAGTTAAAGTTTTTTAAAAACATTTCTTGATTGAATATAAATATATATTCTATACAAAATAAGCAATAAAATTAAGCAAGAAGGCCTGGGCATAAACTGACCTAATTTTCTTTTACTTAAGTGTTCTTTATTTCCTTAAGCCAGGGAAACCTATCCTAAGGTGGTATGTAGGAAGACCATGTTTCCAATAGGACATAACGTGACCTCTTTCGGACCGTTTTAAAGTCTTAATATATTCGGCAAAGTTGGGATTAAATCTAGACATCAAAGAAGGAGCTTTAAACTTTTTAAACTAGAAATTAAATAAAGCTTGTTCATATTAACCCTAGTATAGCTTAAGGTATGCTGTAAGTCAAGATTAAACCTTTAAAAATGTTCAATTTCAGTGAAAGTATTAGGTTAAAAACTATTAAAGAGTCTAAAGTCAAACACACATTAAAAAGTAAATATGAATATAATATCTTAGGCCCCATTTCAATCCGAAATCCATGATATCCTGACTACCCCTCAGTCAGCCTTGCCTGCTAATATGAACTTTAGAGCTAGTGCAGTTGAAGCTAATCGAATTCCCGGTTTGCGGGTGACCTTGTCCGCTTGGTGGGTTAACATAATGGTGCATTCTTGTTTATTGCATTACGTATACGCCCCGTGGCGTGACTGGGCCGTGTAGCAGCAATTAAAGCGTCATAAATCTGCAACTGTAATTATGTGAGTGTCCTGGCATCACCGCTGGCCCACTGATTAGCATATTTAAATGGGGCTGCGACGTTCCGCTGGCTGGCGCTGCTTTAAAAATAGCCAAAGGTCATTTGGCATTGTCAGGATTAGAACGAACGAGCCCCTGGCTCCTCTTACTTTCTCAGAGTTCCTTTGGGCTGAAATTGGGTCAGACTTGGTCAGGTCCTCCCCCACCTCTTTCCGTCTGTTTCCGTTTCTGATTCTCTGATTCAGCCAGCGAATCACGCACTCTCCCTTCCCTGGCGTAGTATGAACCTTTCGGCAGCCATCAATTATAATCATTGCTTGGACTCTGGCACAAGTTTTCCCACACGTGAGAACTCGAAATTCCGATGTACTATTGTAGTACGATGGTGCAGGTGAGGCCGTTCAACAGGTGCCTGTGGTCACATTTGGCTTAGCCAGTACATGGGCCATAAAAGCAAAAGGGAGACTTGCAATTTGCATGCTCGCAGGTTCAGCTCTGACGACAAGCAATCCTAGCGTTGTGCATTTTTAATGGCTCGCTGGAAGTCCTACACGAGTCCTTGGCAATGCCTCAACAAAAAACTCATTTCCGGATATGGATATTGCCAAGGGCCCTGTGTCGTTGTCAGGACTAACAGCGGTGGAAGAAGGGGCGGGGGTGGAGACGGATCCGGAGACACTATGAGCTATTGATTGGCATCGATTTGTAGGGCGGGTGGGTGAACATATGAACAGGAGCAGCTTTGAAATGTTTGGGGTTTTTATTAATTATTTAATATTTGACTGTTTTATTATGAAAAGCTTAAAATAAAGAGAGTTTTGAAGGGTGGCTCAGATATTGTTTTTATTTTTAAATTAATTTTAAAAGAGGTGTCCTGTGAGTTCAACTATTTGTAAACCCCATTTATAAAATAAATCTCCGTAATGCACCCTCTGACCAGCCCTGTCTTTACCCACCGGCTGCTCCCGCCGAAGCCGAAAGACAATTTTCTAATTTGCAGCAATTTCATCCTTTTGCCATATTCATTAGTTTGTTTACAATGTCTGTGAGCGTGCCTAGCAACACTGCCATGGCACGCCATGGCTGGCAAATGGAGGTGGCTCTAAGGGAGTGGGAAGCGGGAAAAATGCCTTTACTGACTTCCCTCCCAAGTCCAAGGCAGCCTGGAAGGCTCCCAACTGCAACTGCTGGGGGAGATGGGCTATGGGTGTCCCCATTATTAAGGAACCTACCTGTTATTTGGTCGTGGTGGCGACGACGACCTGCGATACCCGTAACTTTTACGCTCAGTTTGCAGCCAAAGACGCGAGGAATCGGTTGCTCTTCTAACCCAGCTCCTCCTCCTCCTCTCCCAACCGCAGCTTTGATGCCGACTTCGGCTGGAATCGCTCCTTCTCCGAGCCGGATCTCACAGCCAACCAGAAGAACCAGGGCGACCTCAGCCGGTTCGCCATCAAGCATCCGCACGAGTACATAGCCGTTGATGACCTCAAGTACTTCCGTCGCCGCCAGCCCGTCCCGCTGCACACGCGGAGCAACGTCTGTCTTTACAATAGCGACGAGCCGGTGGTCAGTTTTGGATCCCTGAAGAGCGAGTATCGAAAGCACTTCCGTGGCCAAGGCCTGCAAACCAGTCCCAGATCCCTGCTGAGGCGAGCGACGTCGCTGCGTCTGGAGGGATTAATGCAGCTGCTGTCGGAGCACCAGGAGAAATACCACTGGTACACGCCCGAGGATCTGCAATTGTGAGTATATATCCTGAAAGGTAATAATACCTAAATTTAACGTCATATTTACATCATTACACACGTGTATAGGGAAGCCAAGTTGTAACAATTTTAAAGGTCGGTTAGCTAAGCCTGTGGTGCCTCAAGGACACTGACAAAAAGAAATTGTCCTTCTATAAGTTAGAGAGTGTGCGAAGAAGATCAGGAAATCTCTTAACTTAAACTTTCATAACTCGGGTTGAAAAAGGAATACTAAGGAATGTCAAACATTTTTATAAATGGTTTTAATTGGAGCTTCATTTAGCGTTGAAATTTATCATATCTAAAATCCAACATTTTTTTTCGATTTTTATATTTTTTTTTGATAAAAAAAAAATTGTCAAAAATTTACCAAAAATTATAAATCGAGTTTTAAATGCAGAAATGTTCTCCTGTAAGATTTTAGAAGAAAAAATCAAACCAGGCTGAAATCGGTTGAGGGTAAGCCAAGTTATGATCAAAAAAGTTAGGCCAAAAATTGACCCAATTAAAAAAAAAAAATGTAAGGGGTTACATCGTCAAAATTGTAAAAAATTGGCAAAAAAATAAAAACCAAGTTTTAAATGCAGAAATGTTTGCCTGTAATAACCAAGAAGAAAAAACCAAACCAGACTGAAAATGTTAAGGGCAGGCCAAGTTATGATCAACAAATTATAGAAAGTGTCGCGATTTTTAAGCAAAAAAAAAAAACGGCGGGCATTTTCCGTCTTTCTTAATTCGAATTTAAATTTGGGCGTTAATATACATAACGAAATTATCGATGTTCTTCCCCCAGCTCCCGCACCTTTCCCGTTCGCAATCCGGAGACCCTGCAGTTGGGCAACGGCGGTGGAGCAAGCGCAGAGGCCACCAGTGGCGGCGGTGGCATGAAGAACTCCTCGTACCTCATGGCTCCCATGGTGGATCCCAGCGCCAAGATCCTGCCACGTGAGGTTTTCCTCGACGAGTCAGAGCTAGCTTCCAGAAATCACCAATCCACCAGCAAGCTGGCCGAGGACAAGTTCCGGCGCGATGTGGCCGCCCAGGAGCAGCAGCGGTGCCACCTGCAGATGCGGGCCCGGGCCGTGGACCGTGAGCAACAGTGCCAGCAGCCAGAGCCGTCCGAGTACCGCCGTCAGTTCGTCCAGCAGTTTCCCGAGAAGGCGCACTCCATACCCCAGATGAGCAGCATCAAGATTCAGGGAGAGTTTGTGGCCGTGCCGGAGTACAGGGACAGCTTCCGGATGTATGCCAACTACTCGAAGAGTGCTCCCATCAAGAAGGACGACAACCTGCGCGTGTCCGGCTCCGAGGGCGCCTGTGAACCCAGTCCTGAGGTGCCGGAGTATCGCGACAAATTCATCGACCCACCCAAGCACGTGGCCAAAGAGAAGTCCCTCAAGACGGACGACCACCTGCGTCCGCGCGGGGAGTTCACCAAAGAGATTCCCGAGTACCACGAGAGCTTCCGAGACCCGCACATCACCGAGATGCCGGAGCGCGGCAAGCCCCGGGAGCCCTTCCTCCGGCTGCGCGGCAAAATCGAATTTAATCCGGAGTATCGCAACAACTACCAGGATTTTCCGCGCTCCCGTCCGGTCGTCCATAAGCCCACCTCCTGCTTCCGGCTGCCCACCTCGGGCGTGAATCACGCCCCCGCCAACCAGCATCATCAGGCGGACCAGGATCTGGAGACGCCCGTCTTGGTTACCGTTCCTCCCTCGGAGGTCACAGCCACGCCGGAGTACCGACGGGCCCAGTACAACTATCAGCTTAGAGAGCGTCCACGGGAATTGGACGCCGGTCCGTCTGGGATGCCTGGTAGCCTGCGCAAAAGCTCCGATTCCTCATTGGAGGCACGACAGCCTCAGGTTCCGCACAAGCGAAGAACCTCGCGTCAGCGTGGGCAGATCAAGGAGCCAGTGCAGCCGACGGCGCCAGCCCACTTTGAGGATGTGGGCGGCAACACGGCCAAGAAGCCAGCAAGATACGGCCGGCGAGCCTCCGTCCTGCAGAACGCCTCCAACTGTCGCGATAACTCGTCGATCGTTGAGGGGAATCCCAAGTATGCCGTGGGCTGTCGCCGGTCGAAGCAGCCGCAGCAGCAGCAGCCAGCAGGAGCATTTGTGGTCCTCGACGAGCCGTGCAAGCCTTCCAACTGGATGAAGAAGACCTGGTATGACTCCTAGGTCCAGCGCATCTACACCTCTAAGCCGTAGTATTCTGTTTTAAATGTGTCTATTGTGAAAGTAAATAAATGCAAAACTAATAGGAGAAATTGTGTTTGTTATTGAAGTTTATTAATAATGGCTTTAATTTGAATTAAATCGATTGCTTTCAATTAAACACTTCTTTTCCTCTTACACCCATCTTCAGACAACGCCCATTTGTTGACTTTTAAGTTTATGAATGAATTTAAGATGTGCTAAATAGATAAATGCTGACTAGAGTCAAGTGCATTTCAAATTAATTTAAACTCCATAAAACATTATTAACTCCTATAAATCTATTTTAAATGCTAGCATACTAAACTATAATCTCTGACTCTCTCATTCATGCCGCAAAAACGTAAACAAACCGCGCTCCTCTCACCTCGAAATGTGTTTGGCGGCTCACTTTTTATCTAATCTCACGCATTGATAGTGGTTCCCAAGAGAAAGACGGTTACTCATAGTGGTTCAGTTTTACGCCGGATTTCGCAAGCCTCAGATGTGAAAACGCAGTTTATTTCTGCATTAAAAACCAAGGGAGTTCCCATAAGAAGTGTTACCAAGAACATGGAGGCACAGGTGGCCCATGCCGCCAGTCCACCGCCTCACATACTCGGCTACGCCATTCGGAGTAGAACGCGCATTTGGGTCTCCTACATAGTGCCCGCCTGCCTGGGTCTCCTCGTTTATATAGTCCAGACAGCGTCGGACTTGGCCCTGAGCTACCAGCACTTTAGCGAGAAGGAGCCGGGCTTCGGAGCGGGCACCTTGGTCCTGGTGATCCTTCCCCCGCTGATCACCTTCCTGCTGGTGGTGGCCTCTAGGGAGCAGCGCGACTGCGCCTGCTCGGATAGGAATAGGTGCACTGCCCTTGCTCTTGGGCTGGTTAAGCTATTGCTGTTCCCATTCTTCGTGGTGTTTAGGTGAGTCGCAGCGTTGCGGGTCAGTGTCAGGTCTGATAACTATCACCGATAAGGTTCTGTACGCGCCTGTTCTGGGCCATCGAGGGACTCTTTCACGACGACGACGATGTGGAGCGTATGAAGTGCTTGGCCAAGGCGGAAAAAACTTCCAACATCGAGTTGTACCTGTTTATTCAGGCCTACGCCCAGGCAGCCCCGCAGATCATCCTGCAGCTCTACCACATGCTGGCCCAGGATATGTTCCGGAACTATGAGACCTGTAAGTTGTTCATTTGCCACTATTCATCCTTTGAAATTCTATAAATTCCACTCACATTTTCCAGCTGCTGTCCAGGCCTTATCGCTGGTATTCGCCGCCATTGACTTGGCAGCTGTAACCACCAGCTACCATCGCATTGAGAGCCAGCGGCGAGTGGGACGCCATTACCCTTGGGCCACGCCCCAGCAAGTGGAGACCCACCGCTGTCAGCTGCAGCAAAATGAACGCCTCTGCTGCGAAGCTGCGCGGAGGAAGCGCGAGTCCGAGCGCACCATAACGAGCTTCCCGGAATCGGATAAAATCATGGAGAACTTCCGATCGCGAACATCACTCTTTAGCCCCAATGAAGCCTCACACGAGCTGCACTTCCAGGGAGAGGACGAGGTGGACAACGATGCTTTGGAGCAGATGGAAACGCGGGCCCTATTGCATTCCGGGCCCCGAGACAATGCCACAGATGAGGAAAAGATTCAGGGGACGAGGCCCAAGCTGAAGGTGCGATACGAGGACCTGGGTGACGTGAATACCATCGAGGTACTGGACAGCGTTCCGGAGACCCCGGCACCACCGCCCCCGCCGAAAACAGCGCCGCCTCAGTTGCCTGCGCTGCAGCCCACCGAAGATGATCCCCCAACTCCCGACCTGCGAAGAACTATGTCAGATAAGGATACCACAAAGAGTCGCCGGGTCACCAGACCCCTCTCCCAGCTGGAAACCTTCAAGGACATGCTTCTGGTCAACGCTCAGCTCTATATAAAGCAAAACGTCCCGCATCCGCCAAAGCTTCTCCTGGGAAAAGTGAGCGAGGATGCGGCGGATGATCAGAGCATCCTGATTCCACAGACCCCCAAGGCACCGTCACCCCTGACGCCAAAGGATGTGGTGGACTTTTACTTTCCGCGGCCAACGAAGATAGTGAATGGCATCCAGCAGGATGACTTTGCGGGCAAAACAGTGTCCTTCTTCGGGTGGGTTGCCTTCATCATCATGCGGATGCTGGCGCTGTCCACCTTTTGTGTCTTCTATCCGCGTGCCTTTTTCATCCTGGTCGGCGTTCACTACGCCCTAATGCTGGCCTGCCTGGCTCTGGAAACGCGTTGTCGAGGCAGTTGGAGCCGCACCCTCTTCCTCCTGCTCCTGGCCTACATATACATCTTTGTGCTGATGGAGTTCCGGGTGAGCTTCAAGAGCATTCGCCTCTGGTACGGCGGCTACTTGGTGCTAACAATGGCGGAGAACATCACCGTGTCGAGCATTTGGTTCGTGAACGAGGAGTGGGAGTCCTGGTGGATTGGCTTCATGTGGGAGTGGATAGTGTACAGCGGTGTTCTTTTCCTGGCCACCCTCATAGTCTACTACTGGCTTCTGAAGCCGAAGGAGGTCGCCCTCATAGTGGAAGACGAGGCGCCGCCAGTATCAGATCCACAGGCTAATCCAGAGGAGCAAGCCGTTGCCTAGCAATGACAGACTTGTTTGTTTTGTTGGATCGAAGGAGTCGCCAGGTTGTAGCTTGTAAGCTGTCAGTCTTGTTGCTGGCAAACGAATAAATTATTTATCCTAGTATTAACACCGAAACAACACTATTAATAATGGTGGATCGTGGCAATAACTTTGTCCTCCCAGTGGGGCCGTGCTCCTCGGAGCTCACCGAATCGCAGACCAGCTTTGGTCCGCCCAAAATCAAGAAAGTACTCCGTAAGTTCTTACTCCAACTTTACAAAAGGATATTATTGATAGCTTTACGAATATTCCAGCTACTAGGGCCAACCGGATGGAGCAGTTCTTGTGGCAAGAGCTCTTCGACGAGTACAATCGCCAGGCATCGGCTCCACAGGAAGTGACCGAGGACCACACGGAGTACTACGACCAGTTCTGCAAGGATGTGGCGCCAAAGGACGAGGAGGCCGAAGAGGTTCTGATCCAAAAGTATCCGCTCTACTGCACCACGGCTGTTACCTTGTGGAATGAGGACGGGGATCCCACCAAGACTTTCAAGAGAAACTATTTGATAACCCGGCCCATTAATGAGTGCACTGAGAAATTTGCCCCTTAGAGAGCTTAAGCATGTACCAAGTCTTGGGAAAAAATTCAGTTCATGAAGTTTTACTTTAAATATTAATGTCTGCGTCAAAAGAATAACGTGTCTGTGGTTTCAAATATTGGCGGTTGTCAACAAATGAAAAGAGCGGTCACACTTCAAAATAATTTGTAATATAAGAACATCGATAGTCACGAAAAACATCGAACTCTTCCACTGGTCTGGCTGCACTAATTTTTACCGGCTTCACTTTAAAGTACTTTTCTCAGATTCTATAGAGTTTCCCGCAAGGGGCACAACAAAACAATTTGCAGCGAATTGTCGTGCGCCAGAATCTTAACTATATATCTGTGTACAGAACCTTAACAAGGAGGCTATTGCTGTAAACGTATCAAGCGGTGCGACAAAAGGCGCTTTGGCTTCATCAGCAACAAAGAAACGGGCACATTACACTCTCCGGCCCTATAGTTGACGTGTCTGAAAATTTCCTAATAGAAAATAAGTGGCGTGTGGAAGCGCGAACCCCAGAATAGGAAAATGTTAAAGCTAGGTACGTAGATCGAGCACCCTTTCGACCGGGAAACATGGCCCCAAAACCACCTGCAAGCAAACGCCGACTTCATGGAGGCCGGCACTCTCCCGGCGTCGCTTTTGGATTTTTGTGGTTAGCAGCAGTTGCCGGCTACTCAGAATCTCACTTTTATGTTTTCCCCTCCCAGGTCTGACGCTTCTCTGCGTGCTGGTCGCCTGCGGGCCGACGTGGAGCGCCCGCACCGTAGACAGCCACCTGGGGCCCAAGGATCTCACCCGCCTACAAAAGGTTTTCGTTGATGGCTTCGGCTCCAGCGACCTCCAGTCCATCTTCTTCTCCAGCCTGAACATCCAGCTGACCGATGCCTCTCAGAAGGAGCCGCTGTGCAAAAAGATTGCCACGCTACATGCGGAGTCCAAGCTGAATGTGGGTCCTTCGCAGACACGCCCTTTTCGACCAGTATTAATACTCTTTAAACCCTTTGCAGAGCTTCGAGAAGGACTACTACTACATTGGTGCTAGCAAAAACCTGGGTTGCTCGGCCAAGATAGACGAGGCCCTGCTCTCCAAGGTGTACGCATCCCTGAACTCGGATCTGGGCAGCAGCCAGGAGATCTTCTACCGAGTGGTCACCCACAAGATCCTCGGTGTGGAGATCAGCGAGGCCACGCAGGCAAAGGTAGTGAAACGCCTGCAGGAGCTTCTCAAGAAAGACGACACGCTCACCGGACTGGGCTACGCCTTCAATGTGGCCACCCAGCTGGGCAGTAGTGCCTCCTTCATTGCCAATAGGGTGGAGGATGCCATCGTACAGGCTGATGAGGTCGATGGCAAGCTGCTACAGTTCGAGGGCGGCCTCAGCATCACCTCCCTGATCATCAACGGTGCCTTCGGCGTGACCAAGATCTTCAACAAGCCTTCGCCAGTGACTGCCGAGCAGGCTGTAAAGTTTTCCAACTACTTCCTGAGCCGACGATCCGTCCAAACAGCCAAGGGAGCTCACGTACTAATCGAGGCCCTGAAGACCATCAGTGGAGCCGAGAAGGTTGCGCCCGTGTGCGTGCAGCTAATCGGTAACGGACAGCTGGAGGCACAGTCTCCCACCCTGAACGTGGCTGTGGTCGATCTGCTGGGCAAGCCCTTGTCCCCCGCTCCCAAGACTATAACCGCCAAGGTGATCCGCAAGGACAAGTCCGTGCTGGCTGAGAAGGTGACTGTTGCCTCCAAATCCTCCGACAAGACGACCTACGTGGCCGATCTGGCCAGCTTGAAGCCGGCTCGCGGAAGCTACCAAGCGGAACTCAGTGCGGACGGTGTGTACACGCAGACCCTTCAGTTCAAGGTGCTCGGTCGCGTTAAGGTTCAGTCCCTGGAGCTGGGCATTGCCGAGTCCGATGCAAGCGCCGCCACCCGCAAGCAGACCGTCACCTATCCCGGCAAGCTGAAGGAGCTCCTCTCCGCCGACAGCACCCAGAAGCTGCTGCTGAAGGCTGTGCTCGTGGAGGAGTCCACCGGCAAGTCCCTGGCCGTCCACCAGGCCTTCGTTCGTCTGCACAACAAGAAGACCGACAATGAGATCATCTTCGTGGCCGAGCAGGACAGTAGCAAGGCGTACAAGTTCGACATGGATGTGGGCAACAACGGCAAGAACTTCAACTACCAGAGCGGCACCTACAGCATCTACCTGACCGTGGGCGATGCCTCGCTGTCCAACTCCTTCGAGTGGCTGGTGGCCGAAGTCCAGCTGAAGTTCAACGAGGATAAGGGTGAGTTGGACATTTGAAATCCAGAAACCAGACAGTAATCTTGCAACTCCTTGTAGAAGTCAAGCCTAAGAGCACTTCGGGTCCCCTGCCCGAGATTGTGCATCAGTTCCGTGTGCCCGACAAGCGCCCTCCCCGCATTGTGTCCGACATCTTCACCGGACTGTGCATCACCCCGCTGGTCCTGCTCTTCGTTTTCTGGGGCAAGCTGGGCATCAATGTCTCCAACCTGACGCTGGCGCCCAGCACGCTCGGCTTCCATGCGGGCTTTGGTGGCATTCTGGTGTTGTTCTTCGTCTTCTGGCTGCAACTCGACATGTTCCAGACACTGCGCTTGCTTATCCCCATTGCAGTATTCACATTCCTGGCCGGCAACAGGTTGCTGAGGCGTCTCTACGCCCAGCGCACCTCAAAGGGCAGTTCGTCGTCGTCGTAGGTCAGTGCTTGAAGTCAACGGAGTTACTCTCCAGCTTGCAACCCCTTCATCTAAAAGAAGCCACTTTAATAAAGCGATTTAGTTAAGTTCAATAACACACACACACACTAAAGCTTGACTTTTGATTGGAATTATTTGTTTTTAAGGCCTAGTTTCAATCATTTCGTTTGTCTTTCAGACCTAATGCTAAGCAAAACTGTTGCGGAAATACGAAAACAATACAAACATAAGGATTATAGAATATTTACAAGAGTAACAGTAGTGAGGAGAATAATAATCAGCTGGAATTTTCTACAGGTGAGCCTTCATGAAGGGCTTCAAGTACTTGTGGAACGATCCGTTCACTGGCTCTTTGTTCAGTGGATTCTTCTTGGTCGACTCGAAGATGTGCTCGTACACATTGCCATCGTAGGCGCCCAGGGCGGAGTCCAGTACGCGATCGTGCAGGTCGAAGCTGTCCACCAGCGTGACGGCATTCGGACGCAAGCGTTTGAGGCAGCTCTCCAAACGTATCTCCAGTTTGGTGACATCTTGATCCGTGAGTTCGATGAACTATAAATAAGGAAGAAGGAGCTTAGAATGGGAAGGCTTGGGCATAGTCAGGGTGGGAAATCATACCCTGAGGAAGTCCCCAATGCGGTTGAGACAGGCATCCACCAGGTACAGCTCCAGCACCACCTTCAACACATCGGCCAGGGCGGGCGAGACCTGTCGCGACATTTCCAGCAGTTCCGTATAGGCAGTCTGGGCCAGGAAGGCGCGTCCATGAAGCTATAATTGCAAGGCAAATATAAGTAATTGAACAGTAATAAGAAGATGTAGGTATTATTAACAAGATCACAAGGTTATATAGACTCACATCTGCCGCTGCGGTTAGGAAGGTTCCACACAGATTGGCTGCCACCTCAGTGCCGTGTCCCTGCTTGCGTCGCAGCTCCAGCTGCTCATAGGCAATACGGGTTTTGCTGAAAATATACTTTTAATGTGAAACTCTTTTAAATGATGAGTGAGACTTCTCTTACTTGGCAGCCACGAACTGGAATGCCTTCACAATCGACTCCAGGGAGCCGTCAAAGTTAACGAACTTCTGTTGGCTCAGAGCATCATTTATGTAGGCCACCGTTGGCACTAGCTTCTCTCCGTTCAGTGCCTGGCCATAGACCTTGACCAGATAACGAGCCGTCTGCAGAAGCATCACCGTGTTCTCGCCCTCGTAAGTGCACACGGCGGTGATCATGCCGTAAATTGTGGGAAAGTTGGAGCAATCCATGAAGCCATGACCGCCGCACGAAAGACGGCACGTTTCCACTCCAGCGGCAGCGTCGGCACTGCAGATGGCCTTGAGGCAGCAGGAGAGGGCGTGCATCTCAGGCAGGCGGTCCAGATTGCCCTGCTCGATCTCTCCGGAAATCACATTGTACATGTTCCAGATTCCATCGCCCGTTGCCTTGAAAACAACGGCCTTGGCTATCTGGGGGAACAGCTTGAGCTGCTGGGTGGTGTGCTCCATAATCTGCGGTTCCGGTTGATTGGGATCAATGGGACTCTGGCGACGCACAGCCGCGTACCTGGTAGCAATGGTGGAGGCCTTAGCCAGGCTCAGGGCAGTGTCGCGAATCAGGGCACAGCGCACAAACATCTAAATGGAGGAAAAGTGAAATTGATTAGGCAATTTCCTATGTTAGCAGGGATAAAGCTCCGTACCATGGTGCCGTAAGTGAGAACGCTGTTCTTGGGCGCCACATAGGTGCCATCGGGCAGGACCTGCTGGTTCTTCATCAGCATGTTGTTCAGCGGAACCCGCACATTCTTTAGGCCCAAGTAGCCATTGTTCACGCTCTTCATGCCCAGCTTGGTGCCAATATCTCCAACATCGATGCCGGGCATTGGCTTGTGGGTGTCCGAATCCCTCAGCTGAACAATGAAGGGGGCGAGGCCACGGTGCTCGCCCTTGGTGTACAGCTGAGCCACCACCACGGCATGGTTGGCCGTGTGACCCACTGGAAATCAAATAAAGTTTATACATTGAAAGTTTCTTGATTAAAATGTAAATAATAAGGATAACTCACATCCTCCTGGCCACCACTTGTAGGCACTGAGCGATGGTGTGTTGATAACAAACTCCTGGGTCTTGGGATCGTAGTCAGCGCGGGTTTCCAGGCCGCGCAGGAAGGTTCCATGTCCCAGCTCTGTCTGCGCGTAGGTGCCAATAATCTCACAGTCCCAGGCCTTGCTCAGCCACTCCACTTGCTGGTCCATCGTTCCCTGGCCCATAATAGTGGGCACAAACATCACGTAGTGCAGAGTCAGGGGATTGCCCTCTTTCAAAATGGCTGCTCCCAGAGATCCGCCAAGGAGAGCACTGTCAAAAGGGTACAAATTAATATATAACATAGGTAGATAGTTAATCTTCCTTCCTTACTTGTAGGTATCCACACCATCCTCGCCATCAGCCCTCAGCTTGCGGATCTTGTCGCCAATGATGCAGGCTTTTCGCAGGCTATGCTCGTAGAGCTCCTTGTGTGATAAGTAGGAGATGGGGAGGTCGTCTTCGAGGGCAGGATCCTCCAGAAACATTTTCTCTGTTCAGCAGTGAAAAAAGGAGTTGAAGAATTAACAAAGGATTTAAAACCCTATAATGTTTAATCATGCTCCAATTCTGCTGCGTAATCATGAGTGGTCAATAAGTCTTCGCTAATTCCCTTGGCGTTACCGGGCATTGCCCATTTATGATGCTCTGTTCCACCGGTCAAATCGACCAGATAAACCTATCAGCTAAACCAATTTCAAGTGGAGTGCCACTGGAAATAGATTAAGGTGGACCTGCGGCAAACATACCAAAGTGCACGTCAACCCGAATCGGTTAAGATTCGTACGAAGTTCAAAGATTAATGGCTCGTAGCTTGGTGGCTAATAGGTGCAGATTAACTTTGTCGCAGTTTGTTTATGTGGAATACATAATTAATGAACCCTACAGGGGGCTGGACTGCGACTGCGATTAATTAATGAATGGACAAAGAAGAGCCGTATCAAAACAAAGAAGTCGATATGACTAGCGTGTTAGGGGCGTATCGGAAGAAAGAGTTGTAAGTTTAGATCGGAAACGACACCAAAAGAGAGGCTCTCTAATAATTATAAGGTGTTTATGCACTTGGAAAAATGTTAGAGGAAAAAAAAAACAAGAAAATGTACCAATTATAACTTATGAAATATTACTCCAGATAAATAGAAAGATCTTTAGATTAATTATATTATTTTATTATTTTAGAAAAACAATTTGTGTTCTTAATGTGCAGTTTTTAATGAATATTTATGATGTTCATTATGCAAATATTATTAAATATACTGAAATCCAACGTTGTAAGAGAAAAAATAAATAATTGAGAAACCCCGATCTCAATTATAATGCATATCTTTTTACGGAGAGATCTAAAAGTTTTCAGAACAAACAGATTAAAACTGTCTCCTCTCCCATCTTTAAGACGCGCTCTCTGTTTTCTTGTAATTTTGACCTCATAGATCTCTACGTAAGGCCCAGCTCGAGTGCCAAGTCATGCTTCTGGCACAATTTTTAATTTCTTGCACTGGCGATTGTGAAACGCCAAGCCAAGCTCTACAGATAAAGCTTTAAGCGACCGGTTAATGTACGTGCCTTTCCTGCAGAGCTTGGCTTGCAGCACTCCAAGTGGCTTCGTTGGCTTACCCAGAGTCTTCTTCTCCTTGAATCTGTCCTCGCCACCCGCCCATAGCACGGAGAACTCGCGCGGATTGAAGGTGGCCGTGTTGCGCTCCTTCTGCAGGTCGGGATTAACTTCTTTGGCTGGCATTTTGCACGTTGCACGTATTAAACTGGTTTGGGATTAACAACAATCCAAAGCGTCCGTCTTGGGTGAGTGTTGCGCACTGACTGATTGCTGCGGAGAAGCAATTTCACACTCTCAGTGGCCCAGTGGCGATCATCAAGTGCTCGGCTCAGTGGGAACAGTAGCGGCCAATCCAGTCCAGATTATGCGAAGAGGTGCTCCTGATCAGAATCCGTGCCAAATCGGAATCTAATCGCGGTTGCCAGCCCTCGTGTACGTGAACTTTAACCGCCCGCATATACAAGTAATGAGTTGGCTTTGTGTGTATTTAATCGCTTGCTGAAACAATTATTATTCACTTGCGCTTTGTTGCTGGACAACATTTGTTACTAAATACACAAAATAAATACACTTACAGTGGGGAAAGTACATCGGTTTTGCAAGGGTCTTTTAGGCGTATGCATCTGAACGTCGCTTTTAGTTGTGTTTTTGTGTTAAATACTTCTTTAAAATGTATCTTTCCAAAAACACCAATTTATTTGTTGAATTTAACTATTTTAAATTACGTAAATTTAACAAGATATCCAATTTTCTTCAAGGAAGAGCATGCTTAAGTCGCCCTCGTGCGCTGTTTATTTTTGTTGTTAGCAGGTCTTTGTTTGTGTGGTGGTTGGGCAATCAGCTGTTCGCCAGGGGTGCGATAACGAAAGGCAACCAGGGCAGGAAGATTCATATTTTGCCGCCAGTTCAAGAGAAATTCAAACTAATTTGAATTACAAAACATACACATTACATATATTTGCTAATAAACTGATAGATCATGAGGTAACACCAATCTTTGGCCTTATAACGATAAGTACAGTTGCACAGACATACAAATAGATCACGTTTTAATACAATTACTAGGAGGTAACACAACATTTACGATTAATAAATGCGGCGTCATTATAGACCGTGAGCATGGCTGGTGGCTATTGCTATTCCGCGCTGATGCTGCCCCACGCCCGTCTCGTAGGAACAGCTGGACGAGGGCTCCATTTGATGCATCTCCGCCGGATACCAGTGACCATGGGACTCCGGCAGCTGGTGGTAACTGAGATCCGCTTGGACGTGGGCCTCACTCCGCGTGGTTTTCGGATAGGCCTGGATGGGATGATGCAGAGACTGCCAGTCCATGCGGCCGGAGGATGAGCTGGAAGATGTCGCCGCACCAAAGGCGGCCAGGCTGCGACTGCTCTGATGGAACTCGAAAGGCCAGCTCTGCAAGATCAGAAAAGAGAATGTGAGGATGAGCTGTTTGGATGATACTTTCATAAATCATGCCTATGGAGGAAACCGCACGGAGCTATAAATGGAACAATATGACGACAACCCGTCCGTCCGACAGCGCCATTGTTTGTTTACGCAACTTTGATTGTTTTTAGTGCCCCCTCTCGGTCCCTTCTCTTGTTCCCTGGATCTACAATAACAGCCTCATTAACGGATCTATAAAAACATAAACAGCCAAACACTTGCGGACAAGAGACACTCATGTGGGCTCGGGATATCTCGGGAGGCGGAGGAGGATTGGGATCTAGGGCTGCTAGGGATAGCGAGCAAATAGCGAACAAATGGGTTGTTCCCACCAGAACGGATCATGTCGGGGCGCGTGCTAGGATGGGATGAGATGCAGATAGGGTCGGGAGTGGGACTCTCCCACCCAATGCCATCCAATCTGATCCGATTTGCCGCCATATGGGCACAAGACGGAACCGTATTTGCTGAAATTTTCACGCATTCGGCGGCGGGTAAACAATCGTCTCTATTTGGATAAGTTCTACGCCAAGAATCTTGTGTAAACTCTTCGGATTGGAATGAATAAACACGGTTAGACGAGAAACAAATTTAATTACAATTATCAGAAGTGGAAAAAACTACCCAGGGCGAGGCGACACTTTCCCCCGCATGTCATTCACTTTGTCGCATCAAAGTCGAGCCAGCGAGCATCTTTAAAAATAAAAGCAAAGACTAACCAATGCCCCTCCTCCATCCCCATCCCGATCTGCAGGTCGCCTGTCCTAGCTCCATGGGCCTGTCACTCATATTTAATATTTTTGAAATTCACAAAAGTATCCGATTACAGGAAAGCCAAGGCAGTCTGAAATCACAAAATGTGATTTCAAGCGGTCGCTAGTGGGGGGCCCGATCTTGGTCTAGGTATGGGAATGGAGTCCACCTCCGTGTTAGGAAGGTGGAAATACTTGTCGGAGAAGCGAAATCGGCCAAGCAGATGTTGCACCATAAATATTGTGGATATTCGATATTCGGTAACTAATTTTTAGATTTCAAGGCGCATTGACAGAAGTTGAGCAAGATTTTGTAACTAATTAAGATTTAATTTATGATTAAGAGACTAATTCTAGGGCTCGAACTTATTAAATTAAAGATATAAGCAACAAATGAATAATAACAAATATTATAGAAGGGACTAGGATGAATGTAAATGAATATGATAATCAAAATCAAATAAAGGGTATGCTATTCTTCATAGAAATATGGAGGAATCGAAACAGATTTCCTTAACAATAAAATTCTAATCAAATTTGAGGTATATATTTTAGATAGCTTTGGTTTGTTTTCAGTGAATTATTGTTTTTAAGTAAAGTTCAAAATTTATTGACCATAAACTGTTCTAATTTATTGGAGTAACCTTCGGAAAACCCATAATATAATTTATTGACTTTAGTGCCTTAACATATTAAATAACAAAGTAGTAAAAAAAACAAGATAATTTTTTAAAAAATACATACTCAAGATTAAGAATGTTAAAAGCAGTGAAATAAAATAATCTTCAATGAGTTACCAACTTGGGACTAAAATTAAAATACTCTGCAAGGGTATGAAAATTAATATAATTAACTATTTAAATGAATTGGAAATTATATTCTGATAAATTAAATTCTTCTATTTCTTTTTTTAAATGAAAATATAACCCAAAATGCTCCTAATTGATCTTACGATCTTTGAAAATCTCAAATAATGTATATTCAATTAGGTATCTCGACCTGTTTCGATTTGACTGAAAACCGCAAAGATTGTGATTAACTTGGGCATATCACTGCTGGGTATCCCCCCGACAACGACGACGACGACACCCGTCAGCCGTCTGACGCAACCCACCTGGAGTGGCCGGCCGGCCGGCAGGCTCATTAATGCGCCTCCAATGCCTAACCTAACCCGCGGATGCAATGCCTCTTTAAGTGGTGCCAGTGACATCACTTATTGGGGACGGGATCGCAATTGCAATGACACTTACCATGCCGTGCCCGCTGCCATGGAAATGGAAATTGCCTGCTCCAGAGGCAGCCTCTCCTGCCATGTGACTCGTGTCCAGGCCATCGGAGCTGGCGGTGCTCGAGTGGCTGCGGTTCAGGCTGTGACTGTGCCCGTGACTCTGGTTATGGTTCTGTGAGTGGCTGTGGTGGGAGTGGTGGCTGCCAGTGGTGCCAGTTTCCACAGCCGTGATTAGCTGTTTGATGTACAGAGTGGCCAGACGCAGGGTGTCCAACTTGGAGAGCTTCGTATCCGGCGGAATGTTGGGCAGCTTGGTCTTCAGACGTCCGTAGGCGCTGGACAGGACCCGCATCCGCATTCGTTCCCGGGCATTAGCCGCATTCCGTTGCACCGGCGGCTGGGAGCCTGTGAAATAGGAAGGAATGATTTAATTTCAAGAAGAAAATGTCCAAAGACGACTTTCAAAAAGAGATTTCAATAGAATTTGATTTGTCATTGACTTTTGCCTAACAAAATATTGAACATTTTTCATTATTTAAAGGCTATTTTGGAAAGTAATTTAAATAATTTCAGAAATAAGTAGTCGATTCTTAGATTTCCTCTTAAATCAAATTATAAATAAAAAACCATAAGCATCAGAAAACTTACTATGTGAACTAGCATCCTCATCGAAATCATCATCGTAGAGATCCAAGGGACTGGAGGCGCGCTTCTTGCGGGGCATTTTTACACAATTTTTTTAAAATCAATCACAAATATCACTTTCTATATTTTCGGTATATAAAAGTTAGATATTCAAATCCAATCACAGAATTTTTTAAACTCGAAAACCACGAACACTCTTGAGTAACCAAACTAAGACGTCCGAACCGCGGCGCACATAGAACACATCTGTCAAGGGTTGCCGGGAGAGGCCTCCTTTTGAGCACTCAGCTCCTCGACGCTCCGCTCTCCAGATTCCGGCTATTTCTGGCACCTCCGGTGGGCGTGCCCTGCTCCGCCGGCCATCGCAATTGGCGGAGGAAGCCAACACATGGTGCGATCTGCGGTCTCTTTCTCGGATGCCTGGCTGCCTCTTCGGGCTGCTGGCTGCCACCACATTGGCCCAGTTTGCTTTACAAAATGAAACGCTGCTCTGTGTGTTGTTTATCCGGTGCTGCGGACTATTTTCAAGTTGTGTCACAAGGATGTGCGATGTGTGGCGAGTGCGAAGCGTGCCAAGAGTCCGGATCCAGATGGCACCACCTGGTTTGTGGTACGTCTCCCAGTGCATTTAGGGATCAGCGATCAGCATTTAATGGTAGATAAACGGGAGTGATCTTAATCCTGGGGTGCAAAGGCATATCCTGTTCTTGGGGTCAGAGAGTGGATTTCTAACGAACTGGGGCCTGAAGTTGAGGAGAGATTTTTGAGACTTAAGGGGTTCTTCCTATACCTTCCATACGGGGGAATGTTATAATTATTATTTAATTTCCAAAACCTAATTTCAAAACGAATTGAAAACCATTCTATATATAAACCCAAATTGCTCCGATTAAATTGTTTTTTGACCTAGGAGGACGATCCGAACTAATTTTACTGCTTGGCAGGCACACCCCCCAGATAAGGAATGTAGCGAGAGCTTCAGCCTTGATTAGGGCCACAGACTGACGCCAAGACGTCATGAGGTTTATCGGGATGCTGACCCGCGGGTTCATCAGACCCATTCAATGTGAGATTACCGCAGGCGGATTGTATTCTGATTCCACAAAATTCAGTTTAAAATCTTGAGTCGTGGCGCGCGGCAGTATCTCGAAATGTGGCGCCAACGCATCCTGCAGCAGGCATCCCGCCGGGGGATGAGCAAGAATACCAGGGGAGTGGGAGTGGGAGAAGGAGGAGCACCGCGAAAGGAGCCCAGTGGATCGTTGCCTTTATCGGCGGATGTGGTAGTGATTGGCGGCGGGTCCGCCGGCTGCCACACTTTATACCACCTGGCCCGACGCGGTGTAAAGGCCGTGCTCCTGGAGCGTGCCCAACTTACGGCTGGCACCACCTGGCACACCGCAGGCCTGCTGTGGCGCCTGCGTCCCAACGATGTGGACATTCAGCTGCTGGCCAATTCGCGGCGAATGCTGCAGCAACTGGAGGAGGAGACCGGCCTGGATCCGGGTTGGATACAAAACGGAGGTATATTCATCGCGCACAACAAAACGCGACTGGACGAGTATCGAAGACTGGCCACGGTGGGCTCTGCTCTGGGCATTGAAAACGAGGTCCTGAGTCCCGAGGAGACACAGAAGCTGTTTCCCCTCCTCGATCCCTCGGCCTTTGTCGGCGCTCTCTACTCACCCGGCGATGGTGTCATGGATCCTGCCATGCTATGTGCAGCTCTCAAAAAGGCAGCCACAAATCTGGGCGCTCAGGTGATAGAGAACTGCGGCGTGGATGACCTCCTTCTGGAGCAGACCTCCAGGGGTAAGAAGGTAGTTGGTGTGTCCACTACCTTTGGCGATATCAAATCAGAGAAGGTGGTGAATGCCACCGGCGTGTGGGGACGCGATCTGGTGGCCAAGCACGGCTCCCACCTGCCGCTGGTGCCCATGAAGCATGCCTACATTGTGTCCGAGTCGATTCCCGGCGTGCGCGGACTGCCCAACATCAGGGATCACGATTACTCCACCTACTTCCGAATCCAGGGCGATGCCATTTGCATGGGTGGCTACGAGCCGAATCCCATACTCCTGGAGCCGGTGCCCAAGGACTTCCACTTTGGCCTCTACGAGCTGGACTGGTCCGTGTTCGAGGCTCATGTGGAGGGCGCCCAGAAGTTGTGTCCCAGCTACGCCAAGTACGGAGTCAAGAGCACGGTCTGCGGTCCCGAGTCCTTCACGCCCGACCACAAGCCCCTCATGGGTCCCGATCCTGTCCTGAGCGGGCTCTACCACAACTGCGGCTTCAACTCGGCGGGCATGATGTTCGGCGGCGGTTGCGGCGAGCAAACGGCCCTCTGGGTCACCAAGGGACAGCCGGACTTGCCCATGTTCGGCTTCGATCTGCGACGCTTCACCCAGGAGCAGGGCAAGGCCACGCAGTGGATCAGGGAGAAGTCGCACGAGAGCTACGTAAAGAACTACAGCATGGTGTTTAAATACGACCAGCCCTTGGCGGGACGCGACTTCCAGAAGGATCCGCTCCACGACGAGATGATGCAGGCGGGCGCCGTAATGGAGGAGAAACAGGGCTGGGAGAGGCCGGGCTTCTTCCTGCCCCCGAACTCCAAGAAGGCCGCGGTTCTGCCCTACGACTGGTATGGCAGCTATGGCCACCAAAGGATCCAGGACAGCGAGTACGAGCGGGTGCTTGATGGAGATCTGCACTACAGCAGGTTCTCGGAGCACCATGAACTGGTAAGGGGACTTCCTCATGGGTATACAGCTTATTTAAAGACACTCTTTTCGTTCAGATCGGATCGGAGGCTTTGGCCTGCCGCAACAATGCCGTCGTCTTCAACATGAGCTATTTTGCCAAGCTGCTGCTGGATGGTCCCCAGGCCCAGGAGGCCGCCGACTGGCTCTTCTCTGCCAATACCAATCGAGAGCCCAGCAAGTGAGTTCCAAGCAATAGCCTCCAGAAACCTGTATCAATTTCCCTCGTTTCCAGAACCGTTTACACTTGCGCCCTCAATGATGCTGGCGGCGTAGAGGCGGACGTGACCATCTCCCGCCTAGAGTCTGGCTCAGGACAAGTTCACGATCCCAAAATAAATGGTCAGGGCTACTATATTGTGGCTGGCGGCGCCTCTGCCTTTTACACGTACAGCGCTCTCCAGGCCGAGATCCGGCGAAAGGGATTCAATGCCAATCTCAAGGACTTGACGGCCGATCTGGGTGTTATTTCCATCCAGGGACCCAACAGCCGGAAGATCCTGCAGCCCCTGATCGACTGCGATCTGTCCGACGATCAGGTGCCTCCGAACAGCACCCGACTGGCCAGCTTTGGGAATGTGGGCGTGCGCCTGCTCCGAGTGAGCTTCGTGGGCGAGCTGGGATACGAGCTCCATGTGCCCAAGAAGGACTGTATCACTGTCTATAGAAACCTAATGAAGGCTGGAGCTGGGCAGGATCTGCGCAATGCTGGCTACCGCTCGCTGTACTCGCTCAGCAGCGAGAAGGGCTACCACCTGTGGAGCTTCGATCTCCGGCCGGATGATACTCCTCTGGAAGCTGGCTTGGGATTTACCTGTCGCCGCAACGGAGCAGAATTTCGTGGCAAGGCGGCCATTGAGCAACAGCGATCGGAGGGTTTAAAGAAGCGCCTGATCTACCTTACCCTGCACGATCAGGTGCCCATTTGGGGCCTGGAGGGTGTGTACCGCAACGGAGAGTCCGTGGGCATTCTGCGACGAGCAGAGTACGCCTATACCCTAGGCAAGTCTTTGGGTCAGGCCTACATCTCGCGACCTGATGGCCAGCTCATAGATGTCGAGTACATCAAGGGCGGGGAGTACGAGGTGGATATCTTGGGCAAGAAGCACCGCGCTGACTGCCACTTGCGCAGCCCATTCGATCCCACCGGCCAACGGGTTCTCGGTAACTATGCATCGGAGTCTAAGGCCAATAAATAAAGATGAGACTGTGTGTCTGGCTTCCAAGAACTCGTTTTCTTTTGGTTTGCAGGGAATCTCCTCCTTCCACCAGGCAGGCCACTCGATGTGAAGTGGCGGCCATAAAGGGGCATAAATTACTTTCGCCGCTGACAGAGGTTCGGAGAAAGGTCCGGGGAAAGGCAGACAGGCAGTCTGCCAGACTGGGCATTCTGCGGTTTACGGCTCAATTAATTCCCCTGTCCAACTATTGTGACATAATGCCTCTTCGGTTTCTCCCAGGAATTCCCTGTCCACTTTCCAGACGTAATCCTAGAGGCCTCGCTCTTCCCCTGGCCAGACAAACTGTCGCCTGTTGAGTGGCTATTATGTTCTTAAATGCGACTCTATTTAGTTGTGATCTTGAGGTAATACTTTCAGCTTAAAACTTAAGACTTTCTATGCCTCGATGGTCACCGTGGACGCTGTGTGAGAGGGACTATCAAAGTGCCCGGCCACCACCTCCTCTAGCGTCACATCGAACTTGAAGATGGGTCTCAGGTCACTCTTCAGGCGGCAGACCACACCGGCGGAGCCAATGTTCCAGTTCCAGCAGATCATGGCGCAGTTTAGGGCCTCCAGGTCGCCCTTCATGGAGACAATGTTCTAGGAAGGAATCAATCAGGATTACCAAAAGGTTTAATCACTCGGATTAAAGCTATTTACCATGGCGACTGTGTAGTCAATAGAGTTGATCTCCTCTCCCCGAATGACCACCAATTGGGTCCCTCCGTTCTGCTGGTTAAGGAACCGAACTACCTTCTCCTTGAGGTACTCTGCAGAGGCATAGTCCAGCTTCTGTTTCACATCAACGAGACCCACTTCATGGCCATTTACCTTCTCCAACTTGATGTCCACCTGGGGACGGGCACTGCTGTAGAGGATGTACACCATATTGGCAGCAATACCACACAAAATGCCGTACTCCAAGCTCCAGAACATGCAGGTGATCAGGGTGACCGTGAAGGGAAACAGGTCCTTCTCTGAAATATGTTATAAGGGAGTTTTAAACAAAACTGCAAGCGCTAAGATAAGATAATCGGATCCAAGCTCACTCTTCGATTTCCACATGTCCTTGATCTTGTGCAGCTCCACCAGGGATATCATGGCCGCTATAATGATGGCAGCCAGTGTGCACTTCGGTATGAAGTAGAAGGTTTGGGTGAGGAAGGCCAGGGCCATGAGTACCAAAGTGCCAGTCACTGCACCTCCCAGAGGTGTCTTCACTCCGCTGGCATTATTCACCGCCGTGCGGGTAAAGGACCCGGTCACGGGCATGGACAGCACGAAGCTGCCCATGATGTTGCACATGCCCAGAGCCACCATCTCCTGCGAGGCATCCACAATCTTTCCCTTGGCTGAAAATAGAGAATGCTTTTTTAATAAAAGAGGAAAGAGTTAAAACCCACAGGAACCTACAAAATGCCTTCGATATAGCCACGATTTCCAGGATCGAGATCAGCGGAATGGAGCCCAGCGAAGCGCCCACTGTGCTGATCATATCGCCAAAGGACACGTACTCCCCATCCACAGTGGTGCTAAAGGGCGGCAGTCTGAAGGGTGGCACTCCGGCCGTAATGTTGCCGGTGACCCGGAAGGGTTGATTTCCATCTCTGCTCAGGATGTAGGCCAGGAAGGTGCCAAAGATCACAGCCAGGGCGTTGCGAGAGAGGCCCAGGTACTTCCAGAAGATGCGATTACCCCACTTGATGTCCTTGACAAGCTGTGCGGAATACGAAAAGGTTACTACTTGGAGATACTTGATCTTCTAAAGAGTTAAATCTCATAGGAAAGCGTACTGCAGCGACACTTCCACGAGAACCACGCGAAAGTGGAACCGCGAACAAGGTTAATTGGCTTCAATTGGAAAGGGAACAACCCATTATCGGCATCAATTTATATATTATATTTACCGTCATTAAGAGCAGGAAAACAAGAGAAGAGACGCCCAGCAGGGCGTCCCAGATCCTTATGGAGTCCAAGTGCGTGAAAAAGTTCTTCCAGGCGGGCAGCAAGTCATTCGAAGGACCTGTTTAGTACATGAATTTCTTAAGATTGAGTCTACTGGAGTGCCTAATCTCCGACTTACTGGCCAGTCCCACAATATTGTTGATCTGGGCACTTCCTATCGTGGTGGCCGCCGCCATGGTGAAGCCTGTGATCACGGGAATCGAGATGAAGCGCACCAGCACGCCCATGTTGAGCAGCCCGAGCAGCAGAACAATGCAGCCAGCCAGGAAGCACACGAGAACGGCGTAGTCCGGACTGATGGTGGCATACTGGTTGACCATCAGGGCCATGATGGCAGTGGTGGCTACGTGAAATACAGTTCAACATTAGTACCCTTGCTCCCATTAAAAATTTGTCCACTTACCTATGGTGACATCCTTGCAGGAGCCGAAAACAATGTAAGTGAAGCAGCCCATAAAGGCGGAGTACAAGCCATACTGCGGCTCCAGGCCAGCCACCACTCCGTAGGCGATCGCCTGCGGGATGGTGGTCAGGCCCACGGTGAAGCCAGCGATAAAGTCCTGCATGATATACTCCAGTCGGTAGCGAGGCAGCCAGCTGAGGATCGGGAACTTGCTGGTCACGGTCGCCGGCCGACACAGCTTGCGATTTGCATCCCTGATAAGCGAGCCCAGGCTGGGCAACTGCTCCCGGTACAGATTATCTGTGGAGCCATGAAAACATTTGATCAGTGTCCACCAGCGCGATAACCCTCCTCTTCCTCCCAAGCTAATCTTGCCTGGCAGCAACAGCGCTCGGACATCTGGCGATCTTGTTTTTATTGACACTGGCCATTGGTCATCTTATCGGTTATGAGCCGGTAAACTGGACTACCCCACGGAGATAAGACCCCTCCTTGAGATACTCTTTTATGAATTGGCACGTAATTGAAACGAGGCAGTAACTCCGATTACAGGCCCACTTTCTAGCCATAAATCCGCAATCCACACTGACCCTGAGAATGCGCAGCCGGAAAAACCCCGGGGGGACCCGTTACTCACCCTCGTCGGCTCTCATCGCGGCTGATGCGCGTGTTCCGCGTTCGGAAAACTAACTGAGCGCGATCGGAGATCGGGCGATCAATATAACAATACCGCGAGCTTAGGCGACCGCTCAGTGTGCCGCTCCAGAGACGACTGCCGCCGAGAACGGCGTCGACAACGCTCGTGAGCGGTTGGCACTGCAGCTCGTGTGTTGGCCATATATGATTTACAAGAGCAGGTACTACCAGTGCCAGTTCCACTACCTGAGGCGGCTTATCTTGTTAGCCGAGTTATATTCCCGCGATCAACAATTACAGAGATAACTTTGGCGATTGTTTCGGACTCAGACAGCTCTTTAATGGAGCCACAATAAGGCACAACCACAAGGCAATCCTATCCTATAATTCTTAAGAATAATTCTTATGACTGAACCGAAGCAGACTCAGACTCAGACTCCTTCTCGCTGCTCTTCCAGAGCTTGACATTGTAGTTGTTCTGCAGCGCCCCGGTGGCAATTACATTCTCCTTGGGATGACAGTCGGTGCAGATCACCAGGTCTCCCTCGGTGTCCGCCTTCTGGACTAGCTCCTTGGTCTGTAGCTTCCATATGCATAGCGACTTATCCTCGCTGCCCGACACGATCCAAATGCCGCCCGTGACCGAGAAGTTCGAGTTGATGCAGTAGGCTTCGTTCACATGCCCGCGGTAGGTGCGCAGGCCCTTGACCTTGAGGAGGTTCCACAGCTTCAGCGTGCAGTTCAGAGTGGAGGACAGCACATACAGGCCGTTGGGCGAGAACTTCACACAGCCCACCGGCGAGTTTTCGGTGTCGATGAGCGTCTTTAGCAGCTGACAGCTGGCTGTGTCCCACACGCGGATTAGACCGTCAAAGCTGCCGGTGGCAAAGAGAGAGCCAGTGAGGTTAAAGTCCAGTGAGGTAATGGGATCCTGATGGGCTCGCACAGTCTTGAGGGTCCGGGTCGAGCGCACATCATATAGGCGGACGGTTTCATCGTAGCTGCAGGAGGCCAGCAAGTTGCCCTCCGGGTTGAAGCGGCACACGAAGACGTGTCCGTTGTGCCCTCGCAAAACCTTTAGGCACTTCCCGATGCGAGGATCCCACAGACGCACGGTCTTGTCGTCGCTGCAAGTGGCCAAGACCTGGTTCTCCGACCAATCCATGTCGTTGATTCCCACAGCGTGGCCGAGCATCGATTGCTGGAACTTGGCCGTGCGAACGTCCCAGAGCATCACGCTCTTGTCAGCCGAGCTGCTGGCCAGTTGCTCGCCATCCGGACGGAACTTTAAGGACGTGATGCATAACTTGTGTCCGGAAAGGGTGTTCTTCACGGCGTAGCCCGGGCTATTGGCACTCGGCGGCAAAGGCACCTTAAAGACGTCCTCGTCTGCTTCAGAGGTTTCAGGTTCCTCAGCGGAAACTACTGCCTCCGCGCAGTCCATTTCCACCGATTCCAATTGTTCGGACATCTTCAAAGGCTTGAAAAGAATATATAAACCCAGGACGTGACTTTCACTGAAGAATATAACTTACTTTATCTCTTGCTATTAAAAAAAATTAAAATAATGCCAGCCAAATTATTTTTTTGGTGACGCTTTCTCAATGGCGTTGCTACTGTCAAACGCCTGTCAAGCTTTTTTTTCTATCTTTCCAACACTGGCGGCCTAATTTGACAGCTACCGTTTTTGTTCATAACCTTAAAATACAAATTCCTTATTACACAGCCTTAGCTTATATCTAATGTTTTAATATACCCTTGCAGGATTTTATAGTTTTAGTCAGAAGGCGGAAGGTTAACTATTTAAATTTTAATACACTTTTCGGGTTATTATAAAATCATTCAGAAGCACAGACCCTATAAATCATATAATAATCATATATTTTGCGGTATTATAATATCAGTCAGAAGCGCAGAACACAGTGAAGAAGTCATTTATAAATTTCCTATGTTCATTTTTAAATCTAATAAAAAACTATCACAGAAAAGCTTTCCAATTTGAAATTAATGCAGTTTTGGCTTAGTTATGATGGATTTAAAAAATTTGTGTATCCCGAAATTGCATTTTTTATCAAACAAATATATAAAAGCAAAAACTAAACGCGCAATTTCCATTCATTAAGAATTACTATTACAATAATACATTTGTAAACAAATGATAATTATTTCGCTTGCCATTGCTCTATCGCCAAATTGTTTGCCCAGACAGCCCAGGGCATGATGCGAGTATATAAGGTGGACTCATAAATGAAAAAGCTGGCTTTTGAGAGCGATATTGCCCCTAAAACTTAGTTTATCGTCTTCAAGACCACCCTATTTAGCTGCCTTGGTATTGAAAATCAGACTGAGGCGTGCAAACAAGAGCAATTAATTTGCCGGTAAATATTTGGCGACAAGGCGGCCTATTTACACAGCCTGCTGTGTGGCCCAGACTTGTTAACCAAACATTAAACATTGCCGCTGATATTTGTCACCTAATTATTTGCTGATTCTGCAAAAACTTACACATGTACATGTGGTCAGAACCGGAGAAGGAGCGATAAGAAAGTCAGTGAACTGTCTGTTTGCATGATAATTTTCCAGACGAGACGCCATTCAGGAATGCTACCAATGTTTTTCATAATATTTACTTGCTCGAACACACCCTTAACTAGCTATTAAACAACTTTAACTAAACTAACAATGTAAAAGGCGATATAGCATTATCATTTGGGGGCGTTGAAGAGCCCTTTGATATTTGGAATAACGCCTCACTTTTCGGCGGCATGACTTGCAGGAATTCATCAACAATATAAGTAATTGTGGCTATCAAGGAGCAACCATAAGTGGAAAGCCCTACCATGTGGACAGCTCTGAAGTTAGTTCTCGCCTGGACACCCATTTTAATCAGGGGTGTCTGCGGATCCCCTCTGGAATTCATCTTTCGAGCTGCAGAGGAATCTTCGCTCTCTGTGCTGGTAGTGCACAATGACTACTGTCCCGAGTCCTGGTTAAGGGTTGTCTTTGGAAAACCAAGAATTCCAGTGGTCATCCGCTCATCCAAAGATATTCACCCGGTAGACCAGCAGTTCTCTCGGCCTCTACATGTTCTTTGCCTGCCTGGCTGTAAGCTACAATTGGATCGGGAATTGCTTCATAAGTTGGCCACTTCACTTAAGGAGTTTCCCCTTCAGAAGGTCGTCTTGTACGTAGCCAACAGCTCATCAGATCGTACGAGAATGGACGCACTTCTACAAGCCAGCGAGAGTTTCCGTCTTCTAAACGTAGTTTGTCTCTCGGCTTCCGATGAGCAGCTGTACTTCTACAGATACCACCGATATCCAATTTTTCGAACAGAGCAAAAGCCCTTACAATCATCCCACATCTTTGACCAGCACTTTCCCAACATGCAGGGTCATCCACTGGTTGTGATACCCGACCAATGGCTGCCGCGCTCGATCCTGTATGTGGACAGACGCACGGGTAAGAAAATCCTGGCCGGGTCCGTCGGCCGCTTTATTCACGTCCTGGCCTGGAAACTGAATGCCACGCTACAGCTGACGCAGGAGGTTACTCCCGGACGATTCCTCCATGCAAACGAGCTTCGAGAGGTGGGCAAGGAGATGCACATTGATGTCCCGGCCAGCATGTTGATGCTGGAGAGAGGAGAGCAGTTGCCGCGAACAAGTTATCCCCTGGAGCTGACCCACATTTGCCTAATGATACCCGTGGCGCAAGAGATTCCGCTCAAGGACATCTATTGGCACCTGAGCAGCGTTCCCAATATGCTTCTGGCCCTGTTCGTTGTCTTTATCTTTGGCTTGGTTCTGTGCATCCTTCGGCTGTTGAGGAACGGCGATGTTCGTCTCGTGGATTTTCTGCTGAACGACAGGGCGTTGCGTGGAGTTTTGGGCCAGTCCTTCAGGCTGCCATCGCCAAGGAGAGGCTGTCCTAGTCGATGGATCTACCTGATCCTGGGCGTCGTGGGCCTTAACGTCAGCAGTATCTTTGAGGCAGCTCTGGAGACGACGATGGCGCATCCCCCGCGGGAGTTTCAGGCGCGAAGCTTCGGGGATCTACGCCGCACGCGGATGCATCTGGTGACCACGCCCGAGGACTTGCACACAGTGGTGGACAGGCACCTCAACCTATTAGTTGTTAATGTGAGTGAGTACCATCATCTGAGGAGTGGAGGCAATGCCAGCAGTGCCTACTTCGCCTCTCGACTGCACTGGACGCTGTTCAGTGAGCAGCAGAAGCGGTTCGCCCGGCAGCTCTTCATCTACTCCATGGACGCCTGCCTGTGGTCCCTGGCCCTGCTTTCCTTCCAGTGGCCGCAGAGCTCCTGGTTCGCCGAGCCCGTCAGCAAGCTGATACTGGAGGTGAGGGCCAATGGTCTGTTCCAGTTCTGGGTGGGAATGCATCACTACGACATGACAGAGGCGGGCTTGGCCGGCCTAGAGGATCCCAGTCTTGGGGAGATTGTGAAGGGGTCTGCTGCGCTGCGGCTGGACGATCTGCAATGGGTGTGGATAGCCTACGGAGTGCTCGTTGCCGTTTCCTCGGCAGTCTTCTTGCTGGAAATACTCTGGAGAACAACACCTGGAGATAAATTTCATACATTTATTAGACAATTCCAAGAACTTTTAAACAATTAAGCAGCAAATTAACAGACATTTAACGATTAAAATTTAAAATGATGCAAACTACTCGTCGTCATCGATGATCTCGATGGGGGACCCTGACTCCTCAGAGGCATCATTACAACTATCCCTGTCATTGGCGGGATTTTTCAGGTCTTCAATTTCATCTTTGAGGTCTTCGATTTGTTCCTCATAGCGACGCTTTTGAGCGGAGAGCTGCAGGAGATCGACGATTAATATATTCGAATATATTTTCCAAAAACTACGAACCTTGAACTCTGCTTCCCGCCCAGCAATCAACAGTCTCTTCTCGCACTCGTCCTCGTGTTGTTTCTTGTTGTTTCGGATTATCTCCTGGTACGTCTCGGTCAGTTCCCTGCGCAGCTTCTCCTCAAGCAGCTGCATCTGCAGCACATGATCGTGCTTGAGGTGCTCAACCTCCAGCTGAAGGTTGACTATCTCCTCCTCCAGCTCCTTGGTGTACTCGCTGCCGCCCTCGTCGGCTGCCATTTTCGAAAACTCCATGAAGCCGGCATAGCTGATGCGATGCTGCTTGATGACGGGCTCCTTGAACACTATATTCTTGGCAATCGAGGCGAAGTTTAGCACATTCAGATTCTCCTCGTAGTATTTGTCCACGGGAGTGACCGTGACGATCATAGCCAGCTTCTCCTTGCCCAGCAGTGCCGCCTGCAGCAGCATCGTGAGCTTGGAGTCCCGATACGGAATGACATCGGTGTGTTTCTTCTTCTGGGCCGTGCTGGCAGCGTCGAGGCAACGGCCCAGGACCATCAGCGATGTGTTGATGTTCTTGGCCTCCTTGAGGCGCAGGCCAGTAGTGCCAGTATTGTTGACTCGCTCGGAGCCCGCCAAGTCGCAGAACTTGTACGAGCTTTGTGTCGTGATGCCCGATCGGTTGTACTTTAGTATGTCAACGGTAAAGACGCAATGCGATCGGCTGGAATTGGCGTTCACCGAGGTGGCAGCGTACGTGGAACGCTGTTGGCCCAGGCGCAGCAATCTTAGCGCTTCCTCACTGCTCTTCACGAACACACTGGTCAGCCCCTTGACGAACACATGGCCCTTATTGCACACGACCTTCAGGTTCTTGCGCGGCCCCTCAGCCATCTTTGCCTGTTTCGGTGGAATGGCCAGCAGGTCGTGCACCAGCTCGTTGTAGATTTCAACAAAGGACACCCAAATTAGCACGGACTCATCGCTAGTCTCCTTCGTCTCGAACGTGTGATCTTCGTTAATCATCTGCCGCAGCCGCTGGTAAGGGGCGCCTATGTCAGGGCACAAATCCAGCAACTTTTTGCGTATTTGCAGCTCCTTAAGGGAGGCGTCGTCCTGCAGAAAGACAATGCAGCCGTTGATCAGCTTTAGCTTGGGTGAGTGGTACACCGAGTCCTTGCAGATGGTGAAAATGTTTTCCAGGGCACGGGGAATGATTCCAGCGCTCACATCATCGCCTGCGGGAGAGTTCGCTTCAGTAATGAGCCAATGATCACTGTATACAGGACACTTACCGAGCAGGGTGTATGTTTTTCCAGAGCCCGACGTGCCGTAGGTCATAATGGTCACGCACTCTTCCTCGCAGATCCTGGGGCCCACGCAAATGTCGTATATGTCGCGCTGGTCCACATAGCTGTCGAAGATGGAGGTGAAGCCAAAGTGCTTCTCCATTCGGTTCACATTGTTGCTGGTCGAGTCCACTTTGTAGCTGGTGATGAGTACGTTTCCATCTTCCGAGATTGAATACGCCTTTGACGATTCGCTGACGGGGCGCAGGCGGAGGAAGACCTGTGGCCCCGACTCCAGGCCCAGGCTCGTACTTTCGGCGTTGCTCGTGGCCGTGGACGCGGCGTCGACGCCACTCGCCGTGTACTCCGATTCAGCTTCCGAGCCTTCAGAAAAGCTCTCCTCCTCGGACTCCTGGATGTTTTCGAACAGACGCATCTTTTTGTTGGGGCGCGGGCGGCAGCGGCGGTCGATGGAGGGTTCGCGGGCTACCAGGAATGAGCGCATCTCCCGCTTGTTCACCTCCGAATTGATTTGATTTTCCATGCTGCGCTGTACACTGTTAATAAAGGATTTTAGGTTTTGTGCTTCCTTTCGCGCTAATTTTGAGCCTAGCTGGGGATGGCAACTGTTTTGAGAGGTAACGCCAGGGCTACAGTGTTTTCGATGGCTCTTATCGATTTTTTTAAGTAATCGATATCGAAATTTAAAGCTACAGTTAATCTTTGAAGGACCAGATTTTTTACCCAGGAAAAGTCGAGGTAGGAGAACATTCTTACCAATCGTTTAACTAGCAGGGCGATAGAGCTCCAGATACACGCCACCCAGATGGACGACCAGTCCGGCCGCTCACAAAGCGTCTTCACGTTGGCGTACCAAGTACAATAGTTATGGACATCACTTGAAGTTATATAAGTTCTGCGATTTGGCGGGCAACGAGCGAATCACTGACACCACCTGCCTCCGTTTCAAGGAGATAAAGAACAACCTTTTTGAGAATAACACAGGTAATATAGTTTAAATTAACGTAAACAAGTAAACTTGATTTTTTTCCGAATAAAATACAAAATATTTTTCAGAGTAAAAAATTTAAGACAAAACACAACCGACCTGTTCCGAACTATGGAGTGAACTGTGTAATTTGGTGTCCTGTTCGTTGCGTCCTCGTTTTTAACATGACAGTTGAATGCTGTGCACACTTGATTATATTAAATCGAATCCGTTCAGTTACTACACTTCCATTCCAAAAGGGAATCGTACGGCATGATAATCTTGTTATTTAACTATTCTTTGGACATAAATATATACCTTTACCTCGCTATACGGCCGCTCTTTACGCGTCAAAAAAAGGAGGCGCTATTCCAAAAACCACAGAGATCTCCAGCAACCCCCATGATAAAATAAAGCACCATATTTGTTCACCGTTTGTAATATGCATATCTCAAAATATGTAATCTTTGCTAGTGTAGTTACAGTTGTTAAATAGTTAGTTTATGCATTGTGTGTATTTTTTGTGTTGCATTCGAGTTGATTTACAATTATTTGTCCATTGTTTCCTGCTGCAAATAAATATTACACAATAGGTGGTAAAAATAAATAGGTATTCAGGCATGCATCTTAATCATAGTTGCTTGTGTGTATATAATTGTATATATGTATATATGTGTCTGCTTTCTCTAGGTACTTAAGTCACGTTGCATCTGAGAGAGCAAAGAAAAAGAGAAAAGATTGCACTCAAGGGGTCACGATGAGATAAAGGGTTCGGGGAGAGATTCGAGGTTCGAAAAGAAGTACATCATGGAGATCGCCCGTAAAACTAAGGTATCATATATCTTTAAGCCTAAACACAAGGTTAATTTGCACTAAACGGAATGTTAAATACACAGAGAGAATGTCACGAGATTGATCTACTAACAAAAGGGTTAGCCGCTGGTTATAACAAAATAAATAATGTAAAATAATATTCAAGGGGAGTTCAGATAACGCTGCTTAGATTCGAGCCGGAAACGGATTCCGGGTTGTTCTTTTGTGGCGACACGGCCAGACCAGTGCCATTGCCAGTGCCATTGCTTATGCCGTCATCGAGGAGTTGCAACAACCTTTGGCGCGTTCGCTTGTCGCTCGCACAGATGCACTGAATCAGACTGCTCAGCTGCTTGGTGGAGTACTCGTCGCCCAGGCGCTGCTGCTCGATCCACTGCTCGAACTGCTCGGGCGCAAAGTAGTACGTCTTGATGAACACGTCCACGTATGAGCGGTGCTGCGGGTACTTGTGGCTCGAGATTAGCTCGAGGAACGACATAAAGTTAGCAAAGTCCAGCTGCATGAGCGCTCGTCCGCCCGCCGAGCATTTCTTCACATTGGAGAACCTTCAAAAGCGACAAATTAGAGAGCAGTTTGGGGATATAGAAGATATAGACGCACCCCTCCACCAGCAGATGGGTGGCCACATGCGCCATGGAATTCCACACCGGCTTGCTGGGCACGGGCACCTCCTTGGCGATTTCCTCCAGGCACATGGCGAAGCTCTGTATGTTCTGCAAATGGGAATTTGTAGCTATCTCCTTGTATGCTGGGAATGTCCTTGTAATACTTACTCTGTTCAGCACATCGCTGTAGCTGCTGTGCTGGTGTATCACATGATTCACGTCCCACTTGACCTTGGCCATCTGGGACAGAATCGCAGACAGATCGATGACGCGCGACGTGACGCACGTGTAAACGGGTTTGGCCAGATCCGCCATGTACTCGCCGTACTCCAGGTAGCTGCTCAGTGCGGGACGCTCGGCGAGGGGCAGCAAGTGGTTGAGATAGTGCTGGAGAATGTGAAACTGCTGAAGCATGCTGCGACCCGCCTCCACCGCCACGATGCGCTGGGCGAGCCCATACAGTGTATCGGGGTTGGCCAGCTCGTTGTTGGCCTGCAAATGAGCTCAATTAATAAAATGGGAACTCAACTACTTGAGATTCCTACCAGTGAGGAAAAGTTTAGGGGCCACAGCTTGATCTGCGGCAGGACATTGACCTCCACCCCACGCAGGCGTTGCTCCAGCCGCGGAGTATGCAAATTATCTGTGGCCACCAGCTACAAAAGGGTTGAAAATTAGTAATATGAAAGGATTGAAGCAAGCAGATCTCTCACCGCATCCTTGCCAAAGATCTCGTGCACGGCGTAAGCGTAAAAGTCAATCAGCTCCAGCATGCTGGCCACTATTTTCGGCGAGATGCAGTGCAGCAACTTGCACATCTGCAGATATCTGCCGATGCAGCGCAGCACATTCAAGGCGGTGTTATTTACCAGCAGTTGGCTATGGGGAGAGAAATACCATTTAGAATGCTTTAAAGAGTTTCCCTCCTTCGTTTCCTACTTGTTGGTCTCCTCAAACTCCTTGCTCTGCAGGCTCTTTTGCTCGTCATCGCTCTCCTCGCTGAAGTAGCACGAAGCCTCGTCTACAATGCCCGAAAGAATGTCCTCCTCCAGCATAGCAGCGTCCAGGCCGCCGTCAAAGGGCGAGCTCTTTTCGGAGAAGCGCAGAAAGTAGCCATAGGAACCGTAGATTGAGCTACCAGCGCCATCCTGCGAGTGCACGGACACCAGCTCGTCGCAATTAGTGTTGCTGATGGGAGAGTTGTTTGAGGAGGAGGCCAGCAAGGCCGTTGTCGGGGATTTGTGGCGTCGCAGAGTGTGCCGAACAGATCGAAAGTCCTGAAAAAAAATAGGAAAAATAAAATCTGTGTCAGCATAATTCGGTACCTCGCTACTCACCGGCAACTGGAGAATGTGCGCAAACGAGTCGACTGGCGTCCACGACTCGTTGTCCAGGAACAGACAGATTTCCTCCACACAGCAGATGTGGTAGCGGCGGAAGAACTCCTCGCTCTGCTGCTGCATGGTCTCGATTAGCTTCTCCGACTGCTCGCCGCAGAACTCCAGGCCCACCTTCTTCAGGCGCTGCACCACGGACAGCACCTGGATGAACTGGTCGTACTTGAGCGTCTTCAGCTTGGCTGCCTGCAGGAACAGGCACACCTTGGTCAGAATATCGTTCCACACGCGCGACTGCCCCTTCTTCAGCTTCTGCTGGATGTACACGTCGGGCGAGTCCTCCTCCTCCTGCCCGTACAGCTTGTAGTTGTTGTGCCACATCACCACCTGGTAGTAGGAGGCCAGAATGGTCCAGAAGGTCTTGCAGAGGCTGATCAGGCAGGGCAGCAGCTTCTCCACGCTCAACTGCTCGCACAGCTGCTCGTAGAGCGGCTTGGCCTGGTCGTCCTGGCCGGGATCGCTGAAGCCGCGCAGCACGGCGTTCACCGAGGAGTGTATGGCCGAGATATAGTTGATGTGCAGCTGGTCCATGGCAATAAGCGACTTGTTTGCCAGCTTGTAGGCCTCCTGCAGCTTGGCGTACTTGCGCCCATCGAAGCCCAGGACCATCTCGTTGAGCACCGTGTCCAGCTGGAACTCCATGAGCAGCATGGTCTCTTGCAGCTTCTTCGAGAGCGATTGCACGCAGTTGAACTGCATGTAGGCCTCGGCCGAGCTCTTGCACTGCAGCAGCAGGGCAATGGCGGCGCTGTAGTTGTGGTCCGCCAGCAGCTTCTGCACCTCCACGTCGGTGGTGCGCTGAAAGGGTTCAGGGATTAAGCTGGATTACAGAAAGGGTTTAGTAGCATCTCTTACCAGCTTCTTGATGGCCACCAGGGTATCCAACACCTCCTTGAGCACCTCCCGCTTACGATAGCTGGCCAGGATCTCCAGGCTCGTGGTCGTCAGGTTGGTGCGGGCGAAGTTTAGATAGGATCTCGCCTTTTGGCACGTCCACAGCGACTCCTCCAGTCTTTTCTGAGTGTCGTTGATGGCCGCAAACTCGCTGCTGCAGGCATTGCGCTGCTCCAGTATGTTCTGCAGAACCTGTTTGGTCAGAACCTTTTGCTGGGTGCGCAGTTGTGCAATTGTGACCTCGATGAGTTCGTTGTCGATTCCATCGTTGAGAACTTTCTGCGGGAAATCGTTTGGAGCGAGTGTTAGCGAATGGCTTTTCACAGCTGCTGGCACCAGCTTACCTTGAGCTCGTACAGCTGGGGATTGCTGTCGGGGCTGTAGTAGCACTGCTCGATGCCCTCCAGGATTTCCTGGTCCGACTTTTGGGCGTTCGCCTGTCCCGCGGCCGCGGCCGCATCCGTGGCATCCGCTTCGTGGCTGGGCGAGGAGGTGTCCGTGGTCACCGTTTGGATGAAGTAATCCGAAAAGCCCATGGCAGGAATTTTCATTTGTCGGTTCGTCTGTGTGTGCGTGTGTTTGGTGGGCGGAACGAGGCAATTGCAGAAGGGGAAACTGATTACTTCCGGCCATCACACAGCCGTGTGGCTACTGGTTACCTGTTTGTGCAGCAAGTCCATGAATTTGCTCTTAAATTCGTCCATTTTGGCCTTGGAGTTCTGCATGTTTCAGCCATGAAGAAGAAAACGCAACAAAAAACACAAAACTTTTCCCAACAGTGCAACGGGTCGTGAGTGGGGCTCTCGTGATTGTATCGATATTATCGAGTAGCAGTCAATCAGCTGTTCCACGGCTGTTAGTTTTGTAACCATCTGGTCACACCGCCTGCATTTATGTTAATTTTGTTTGGTTTTAATTTTTTCGTCAAGGAATGACAACTTCTCGTCTGGAGGAAGAACTAAAGACTGAAAGATGCGGATCTGCATGGTGTCGGACTTCTTCTACCCGAGCATCGGCGGGGTGGAGGAGCACGTGTACAATCTGTCGCAAATGCTGCTCCGGCAGGGCCACAAGGCGAGTTGGAGGCGCCACACAGAGATAACGATTTTTATTGAACGTCTAACCGGCAGGTTGTGGTGCTGACCCACGCCTATGGTGAATGCAGTGGCGTTCGGTACGTTACGGGCGGCATGAAGGTCTACTATCTGCCCATTAAGGTCTGCTACAACCAGTGCATCCTGCCCACCGCCGTCTGCAATGTGCCAATGCTGAGGGCGGTGCTGCTGCGGGAGCGCGTAGATGTGGTCCACGGTCACTCGGCCTTCAGCGCTTTGGCCCACGAGGCGCTGATGGTAGGCTCCCTACTGGGCTTAAAGGTATAGCTGGAGCAGCCTTGGAATTATCCTCGAACTAATGCTGCTCTCCGTCCATCTTCCAGACCGTCTTCACCGATCACAGCTTGTTCGGCTTCGCGGATCTCTCGGCTGCCCTGACCAACAACCTCCTGGAGGTCAACCTGGGCATGGTCAATCATGCCATATGTGTGTCGCACATCGGCAAGGAGAACACGGTCCTGAGGGCCCGAGTGGCCAAGCACCGAGTTTCTGTGATTCCCAATGCCGTGGACACCGCCCTGTTTACCCCTGATCCCCAGCAGCGACCCAGCAATGGCACGAGTAAGCAGAAGGAGCACTCCCAGTCTTATTGTCAACTTAATTTTCGCAAATTTTCGCAGTTAATATTGTGGTAGCCTCGCGCCTCGTCTATCGGAAGGGCATCGATCTGTTGGCCGGCATTATTCCGCGTTTCAAGAACATTCCCTATGTGCACTTTATAATCGTTGGCGACGGCCCGAAGCGGGATCTCCTGGAGGAGATTCGCGAGAAGACAAACATGCAGGATCGAGTGGAAATGGTGGGCGCTGTGGATCACTCCCAAGTGCGCGACCACCTGGTGCGTGGCCACATATTCGTAAACACGTCCCTTACGGAGGCCTACTGCATGGCCATCGTTGAGGCAGCCGCCTGCGGACTGCAGGTGGTCTCCACCAGTGTCGGCGGCATTCCAGAGGTGCTGCCCAAGAGCTTGATTTTGCTGGCAGAGCCGGAAATCGACGCCATATACACTGGCATTTTAGTAGCCATCGAGAGGCATCTAAGGTGCTCGTTTAAGGTCAATCCCCCGTCTACGTCGGATGTGCCAACGGAGGCGAATGGCCGAGGAAAGCGGCGACGAAACAAGGCGAACAAGGTCAAAGCAGCTACCACTTCCACGCCCCAACTGCCGCAACCTGTCTTGGATCAGAAAAGCCACACGAAGCCTGTGCTTTGTCCCTACAAATGCAACGAGCTGGTGGAGACGCTCTACAACTGGGAGGATGTGGCCCTGCGCACCGTCAAGGTCTACGATCGCGTCATGCAGGAGCGCTCCTTCACCACCAGCGAGCTGGTGTACGCAGTGTGGCAGCACGGCTCTTGGTTCTTGGTCTTCTTTGTGGTGGCTCATTTCATGATGCGCTTGCTAGAGGCTTGGCGGCCCCGAAGGCGCGTGGAGCCGGCCCAGGATATGCATCATTCGCCCAGCTAGCGATACCGAAACGGATTCCATTCCATCTCCAGAAACTAGCCAAAGTCGTGAGCGTTTCCCTTTGCTGTCATTTCGGACGAGAGTTTATTTATCGCCCTCGTAGACGTAGTCCTAGAATAATACACTGTCATCCCAAATCACTTTCCTAAATCCACGGTAATGGAGAAGAAATCTCAAGCTCACGAACCAGGGGACCTGGCGCAGAGTTCCTCGCATAATGTCTTTCTCGACGAATCCCCCCTGCCGCAGCGAAATGTGGAAACGAGTAAGTTTTCCTTCAAATCATAGTTCGAAAACTAACCGCAGTGTTCGCCAGCCGAAAATGTGCCGCCGAGTTGCGTAGAGAAGACCTTCTACGTGCTGTCGCTCATTTTAATCGCTCTCATGCTGCCCTGGTCCCTCTTGTGGTGCATTCGCATCCTGAACGAGTTTCAGCGCGGCGTGGTGATGCGCCTGGGCCGTCTGCGTCCGAAGCCGCCCTGCGGACCCGGCGTCATCTTCCTGGTGCCCTGCATCGACGAACTGCGCATAGTGGACATACGGACCAGTTCGTTCGGCTTGCAACGGCAAGAGATCCTGACGCGGGACATGGTGACCATCAGCATCGACGGAGTGGTGTACTTCAGCATCAAGAGTCCGTACGATTCGATAATGCAGGTGGCGGATGCACAGGACGCCGTCGAGAAACTGTCCATGACCACGCTAAGGAACGTGGCCGGTACGCACAAGCTAATGGATCTGCTGTCTTCCAAGGAGTATCTGTCCAGCCAGATCGAGGCCATTCTGTACAACACCACGGAGGCATGGGGCGTGCGTGTGGAGCGCGTGGAAATGTAATGAATACTGTTTTCCCTTGACTATTCAATGACCAATGATTTATCACCTACCAGCAAGGAGATCGTCATGCCGGAACAGCTGAAACGCGCCCTGGCTGTGGAGCAGGAGGCGATGCGAGAGGCCAAGGCCAAGGTAGCCGCCGCCCAGGGCGAGCGGGATGCGGTTACGGCGCTAAAGGAGGCGGCGGACATCATGGAGGCCAATCCGATTGCCCTGCAACTGCGCTACCTGCAAACCCTGAACACCATTTGCAACGAGCAGACCAGATCCTATGTCTTCCCCTTCCCGGTGGACATTGTGAAGAGGATGATGAAGTGACCGCCATTTTTTTGTATTAAATAAGCTTTATATAATGAGAGATTAGTCCATCCTTTAAATCCAGCAATGCTTTATGCCGCAAAAGACCTCTTTTAGTCCGTAACTCTAAGATTGATAAATTAAATCTAAAAAACTAGATTTAAATAAGAGCAACACGCTCACATTTTAGTGCAATTCATAAGCATGACAGCCAAAATATTAGAAATTTCTCACTAAGCTAAATAAATAATGAAGTAATTAACATACTTTTTAAAATAATAATATATGATTAATGCAATAAATACACAACTAAACTGATTTGTAGAAACGTGGATTATATTGTCAATTTACTTACCTTATAATTTAAATTACATTTATAAATAATGACCTTTATTTTTTTTTTTGTAGCCGTAGCGGTAATTTTAAAATTCAAAGGTGTGGCAACACTGCATAAGCCAGGGTCTCCAAAGGCTCCAAGCCAACCCTGTTTATAATCAATGCGCCGCAGCCCTGGTTTATTTGGGGAAAAAAATTAAGAGGGAGCAGCAGCGGAGAGAGGAGATAAATTAATTAGCCACTGCTACCACATAATCCGCGGCGCTCCGGATATAAGAAACTCGTACGCAACTCGCAAATACGGAGCCTCCAGCTATTGCTAGATTTACAGCTGTCAACCAGGGTCAAGGTGAGCATAGGCAGCGATGACTGATGACCACCTGGAAGTCTTACATTGGCAGCGGATTTCGTCTACACTTCGATTCCAGATCGTTGCTGTGGGTGAGGACGATGGCCGAACTGGTGCGGGACTGGCTGGCGGACTACCAGCGGACGCGGGGCCAGCCGGCCGAGGCGGAGGCGTTCGTTGTGGAGCACGAAACGGACCCGGAGATCGCCGAGGCCATCTTCACCATTTTCAACGAGCGGCAACGCAATGAGGCCATGGTTCATGACATCTGCCAGCAGCTGCTGGCGTTCTACCGCTCGCCGGAGCTGACGCTGCACAAGTTTCCGCTGCAGTTTATTCCGGTGCTCATCTACACGTACCTGCACTCGGTGGCCGGGGGCGACAAGAAGGCGGCCCGCGGCGTCGAGACGCTGCTCATCTGCATTTACAACGGCGAGGTGTCCACCGACGATGGCGGCCAGCGCGTGGTGGCCTTCCGCATGCCCATCCTGGCCCAGACGTCCGTCTACCACGAGCTGAAGAACCTGCCCATGACGGACCTGCGGCGCTGGGAGGAGAACTGCAACCGGGAGGTCAAGTGGGGTCCGCACCAGCGCATCGAGTCGATGCACGCCCAGAACCGCATGCGCATCCTGACGGCGCTGCTCTTCTGCTACAACCAGCAGGTTAGCCAGACGCAGAAATCTTCCCTACTCCACCTGTGCCGCGTTACATCGCAGCTGGTCAACCAGGGCTTCACCACGAAGTCGGGCCACGGCCACCGCATGAGTTATGGGTAACTATCAGAGAGCCCTGCTAAAGGTTAAGCATGTGTAATTACCCCCTCCCTCCTTTGCAGCTCCGATCCGGCGACGGGAGCCCCCTTCCCCAAACCCTCCTCGCCACGCATTCCACTGTCCGCCGCCTTCCTGATCGAACTGGTGCACGCCATCTACTTCGCCATGTTCAATGGCTATGGAACGATTGCCATTCAGACGCTGGACGACATCCACAACCGGGCCACCTACGAGATGTACTCAGAGCTGATCCTGGTTACTAGTGCGGTGCGCAACTCGCTGCACGCCAATCCTTCTGGCCAGCCCAACGACGGCCCCATGGGTCTCAGTGTGGCCTTGACGCCGGCCACCACGACAGTGACTACGTCTGTGTCCAAATCCATGATTACGAACGCCTCCTTCCGCACGAAAAAACTGCCCGACGACATACCCATCCAGGTGCAAGACCTCACCATGCAACAGGCGCCCCAGCAGCTGGCCAGCGTGACGGAGGAGGCGGAGCCCGGCTCCAAGGAGTCGCCGTCGACAAAGGAGAAGGAGAGCTCCGGCTCGCGCACCTCCATCATGCGACCCAGCATGGAGGGGATCAAGGCGCAGGCACACAAGGCGCTCATTGCCGGCTTCAAGAAGTCCAAGGATAAGGAGAAGGAGAAGGACAAGGAGCCGCCCAAGCCGCCGCAGCGGAAGTTCGACAAGCACACGCAACGCAACTCACTGCTCCAGCTGCAGGCGGAGAGTCCCAGTGCGAACTCAACCTCAACCAGTGGGGATGTGGGGATGCAACCCACAGGCGGCGATGCGCTGCCCCTGCAGACGCTCTCGCTGATCAACGAGAACGGCAGCAACAGCTTCAGCGTGGACAGCGACCTCAACGACGGTGTAATGGCCGCCGCGAATGTCACGCCCCTGCCCGCGCTGAGCAGCACCACCAACTCGGTGACCAGCAGTGATTTGCTCACAAAGAGCTTCGACTCCAGCATCGAGATGGCGCCGCTGGGCCACAGCAGCAGCAACGGCGGCAAGCTGGCCGCCGAGCATGGCCTGACAGCGGCGGCGGCGGTGGAATAGAGGGCGCAAGCTGCCGATTAGCCAAATTCAAGTATCAAGTATATATATTTACAACAATTGCAAGGGCTCCGGCGGTGGTGGAGGGAAGGAGCCAGCCAGCTGCTCTTTCCTCGCCGCCCCTACTATATATGATGTATTCACCACCTCAACCGCTGTGTATTAGCCGAAACGGGAGCCGGAGTTGATTTGAATTTATGGATTAGGGATCGTTTGGATTTGTTGAGTTTGAAGATGGGTTTTCTTAGTTGTTCGTGCGCATGTATGTATTACCTATCGTATATTCCAAGGCCCAATTGTTGGTGGTTAGGCTAAGTGTTGCTGGGAGGTCACAACAGTTGTATACTCGGAATGCTCTGCTGCATGCAAATTGCCTCTAACTCAAGGGGAAGCGATGCTCCATTCCCGGTGCATTTCACTCGTTTTAAGACAAGGCAGCAGGCACACATTCGGCCAGCGTTGGGTCCACCAGGTAACTTCAATTCAATTCTACAGGAAACCAGATTAGTTCCGTCACTTATTAGCATATATATACATATATACAGGCATGTGTAAACTAATATATACATACATACAAATATTTATTGAACGTTGACTTGAACCATGTTATTGATTTAAAATAAATACAACTAATACGTAGCTATTGGTGCTTCTTTCGGAACTTTCCCTGCAGGAAGATGCGCGGCACGTCCACGCCCTCTTTGAGATTAAGCGCTCGTCGGTGCACGTAGGCATTGTTTATTATTTCGAAGCCATTCTCCTGGAACAGCTGGGACACCTCCTGCTCGGAAAAGAAGTAGCTGCGGGTCCCGTCCTGACGCACATACAGATTCTCGGCTATCTTGTTGCCCGGCTTGAAGCGAAGCTGCGCCATATCGTACAGCCCGTAGTCCCGGAAAAGCACCAGTCCGCCCGGCTTGAGTAGCTTCCACAGATTCAGCACTACATCCCTGAATTTCTGCGGATGTATGGCCGAGAGTACAAAGATCAGGGTGCAGACATCGAGGCTTCCTTCCGCTATGTGCTCGTTCACCTGTTGCGTCGTGATGTCGCACTGAAAGGCGGTTATCTGGGTGGGATCGTACAGTGGATTGGAGCGCACAAAGTCCACGGCACGGGGTGAAAAGTCGCAGGCGTAGAAGTAGAATCTGCCGCAACCTTCCTCGCTGGTCTGCTCCTCTAGGAGCGGGAACACGAGGTTTCCTACGCCGCAACCCACTTCGAAGAGCGTGCGTTTGTCGCCGCTTGTATCCTGGTCCAGCAGTTCTTTGAACTCCCTCGTGGTCCAGTGGCGGTCCTTGAAGAAGCGCGTCTCGTTCCGCTTGTAGAATATGTCCCAGTTCCTTTGGGCATCTATTTCCAACTTGTTGGCCTTGAATTCTGTCAAGAAACCACGTTTGTTTTGCTCCTCCAGTTTCTGCCTCTCCTCTGCGGATAGCTCCTTGGTTTGGTTGGTGAACACATCCGGCTCTAGAGCATCCTAGATGTGTGTTAATTAATTATTTTAGTTGAATCGAAGCTTTTTAGTAGATTTACTTACCATTTTCTTTATTCTATGTTGGGGCTTATATTATAAGCTTTAACTAATGAGGTATTTAGTGTTAAGCGACAGCCCACCGAAAATAGCTTCCTTTTAAGTAATTAAATCGGTTTTATTTGATAATTATTGCTTTTAAATGTTTTTATTTCTAATATGAAGGCACGTAAACATCTCAACAGCTGATGCGCATGGAAGTAGCTAAGAAATTCCAAAGGGGATTAACAAAATTGTTTATATATCGATCAAAATAACTCGAATGCGAGTATTTCCTATCTGCTTCAAGGCATTAAGTGCCAAAAGGCACATATATTTCGGGTCGCCATTTAAATTCAAATGAATAATCAATAAATAATTAAATCAAAATCTTAACCCCACATCCGTTTTTCTTCACCCGATTACCACAATCGATTTGACTCGCTATCGATACCAATAACTTGTGCAAGCAATTGGATTTTGAAATTTCCTGCAACGGTTCGTCCACTGACTGACTGAAAATAATTCCTTTATTGCTTCTGAGATTCTTATAGTTATAAAGCGAACATTTTAGATACAGCCATCAGGAAAACAAACAAATAACAAAAGTGAAATGAAAAGCAACGTCAATTGCTTTGTCTTTGGTTTCAGGGGGACACATCCAATGGGATGTCCTGTCATCGTGGCCCCCAGAGCGTTATCTGCCCATAATGGTGGGCTCATCGGCCATTGCCACTTCGTCGTTCGGAGCCTTGGCTCCCTTCTTTTTACCCGAGTACCAGAGGAACATAACACCGCACAGAATATTGTCCACGAATGTGAACCAGGCCAAGTACACCCCGTAACCATAGCTAGAAATAAAGATAGTTTTCAGAAAGTCGCTATTACTCCGAATATTGCACTCACGTCAGTTCGGCGCCATCTGGATACGCGTAGAAGAGATGGTCCTTAGTGTAGTCAATCGAGGAGAAGAGCACCTGGATCACCACCAGCGCCGTGGAGGCTGCCACCAGATGGATGCCGCCCGCCAGGCGCTTGAACATGTAGCGCGGATTCATGAACGTGTAAAAGGAGAAGACCGCTCCCAGGCTCATCACGAACAGGGTGATGCAGGCAAAGGACGCCTGCGTCCGGATGTAGTCTGAAAGGGAGTACCAAGTGACTGCCAATTATGAGCCGTCGTCCTTGAGTTGGGAGTGCGGAGGAGTGAGTGTATGAGGGAGTACCTACCCATTAGTTCGTCATCGAAGCCCGGTTCGTTGCGCAGGGCATTGGAGTTGGGGAACATGTCGATGTACTTGCAGCGCTCTACGGCAAAATGGATATAGAGATACACACACAAATAATGAAGCTGCAGACTCACGATTCGGTATATAGCTGTAGAAGGCGGTCTGTCCACCTCTTTTGGGCGGCAGGGGCGGTACCAGGATCAAGATCACCCGCTCGTCATTCAGCACGTAGGCAGGAATGCCGATGTCGCGGATGTAGGTGCCCAGCAGACGCACCACCAGCGGATAGTCCGTCCAGTTGCCGAAGATGGCCAGCTGCGCCACCTCGGGAATGACGTAGTACGACCAGGTGTTGTTGTACTTAACCCTCTGCAGCGCCGAACCGAAGGTGTTTCTCGAAATAATTCCCTTGACATCCAGCGGATCGATGGGTATGGGCTTGATTGCTGTGGCATTGATCTGCCGCTGATTGTCCTCCGTGTTCATCACAAGGTTGCGAAAGGCAGTGCGCATTGTCTGGAAGCCCTCGTCCTCTCCCCGTGCCCAATGGGCAAACATATGGCGGCGCGCCGACTCCGTGAAGTTATCCGACGCCTCCAGCGGCTCCTGGGCGAACTTCTTGATGAAATCCATGTGCGAGAGATTCCGCTTCGCCTCGTTGATGTTCGTCTGCGAGGTGTAGGACATGGAGCTGAAGTTGCGCACCACCTGGGCGTTGCTCATAGCATTGGGCACTATGGTGTTTCGGCAATGCCGCCACAGTCCCGAGTGCGATGACATGAAGAAACGTCGCGATTCCGGGATGAAAATGCCTTCAAGGCAATGGAATTTTGAAAGTCAGTAAGTAGATCCCTGGGAGAAGCCATAAACTCACCTTTTCCTCCTGATATAATAATCCAGTGATCGGTCGAGATGGCCACTATCCAAATGAGCAGGGACACCACCATCAGCAGACTGCAGCCAAGTAGGACGCGACGCTGGAACATGTATGCCTCCATCAGCGGCCGCCGGGCCTCATCCCGGCCGATGGTCGACGTGGACAGGTCGCGCTTCATTGTGGTTCCTTTGCCGGATCACTCTCTCTCCCCCTCCTAGGGCTCTCTGGACGTTGGCAACGGGCAATCCACACGCACATGGAACAGCGCACGTTCCTAGTGGGGACAGCAGACGAGACAAGACAGTGTCAGTGGGGGTGAGTGGGAGAGATGGTGGCGGGTTTAACCAGCTTTTATTGCTCTCTGTAGGCAAATGAAGTCATGCGGACACACATCGTACACACATGTGGGACATTCTTGGGCACCACGGCCGATTCCATCGTCCGGCAGGTGTTTTTACCGGGCCTACGCGTCGGTCAGGCCATCGGACAACCTGCCCCATTCCCAGATCTGTCTCTAATTTAAACAATATATTTTATTTTTATGCTGAAGATACAGCGGGGGGTAAAACGAGAGAACGTTGATTTGAAAAACGTATGAAACAAAATATCAACAAAAATCAATTGAATAGCATTTAAGTAGAGTTGTTTTTAGTTCTTTTTTTAACGATTAAAGATGTTCTGTTTTTATTTAAACCTGGGAAAACCTACTAAATATCAAAAAACTTGGAATTGCTGAATTCCAGAAAAACATACGAGCTTGCCTCTTGTCCCTGCGTTTTTGGCACAAACAAAAAGGTTTTTTAGCTACTAAATTTAGTTCCTAATTTATATTTAAATCATTTGGTTCTTAGGCCCTTAAATAACTCTGTCTTATCTAATTACTTCCACAAAATGAATCCATTTTCCGCAACCAAAAACTATTGTTTTACCCTAAACTGTAGTCTTTCTCAGGCAGCTCGCGAATCACCGAGAACGTGCCCATTAATTATGTTGTTTTGGATAAATCGCTTTTTATTTTATTTATGTTTTTACATGTTGCCACGGTGACCAGAAATTCCCACTCGGAAAAGCGGATTTCTGGGGCTTTTCCTCAGTTTTATATTTTTGTTCTTTTCGTTTGACAGAAATTAAGCAAATTAGTGGACACGTCCAAAGGCCCGCGGAAAATAAATGACAAAAATGCGAATTCCTTCGTCAAAATGATTTTCGCCTCTTCGCGGAATATTTGCCAAGAATTAGGTGCGCCTATTCCGAGTTCCCGAGTGGGTGGGTGGGTACCGGGTGTGGAGCAGGAGCAGGAGGAGGAGGTGGCATGGCGTGCGCAAGTGCCATATACATAGTTAGTGCTGCTTGCCATGTGGGATGCCTTCCGAATTTATGATATTTTCGTAATTCCGTCTTTGCTCCGCGGCCAATAACTGGGTTGCCGAAAGTGTCATCTTCGGGGGAAAACCCAGAAAAAAAAAGGAAGAGAAGAGGAAAGCGGCGCCAGCGTCTGTGTTCCTCCTCCCACTCGAACTCCTCCGCCACTTCCGCGATCTATTCCCGGAATAGATCTTGGCCGTTGCAGTTGCAGCTGGGAGGAGTTGGGCGTGCAGTGCAGCCACTTGCGTCATGAAGTGCGTCATCGGATGGGCCGTAGGAGATGGAGATAGAACTACAGTGTTTATCGAAAACTTCAGATCTTTCCCAGCTTTGGATGAAGTTCTTCTATAGCCTGTGCCAGATTTGTTCCACTTCTTCTAATGTTTTTAAAGCAATCTGCCATTATTTTTAGTTGGCAGATTCCTCTGACTGCCAACCGTCATTAATTTTCACCCCATTGTCTCTATTTTTTGGGCGCGATTATTGACACTTTTGACAGGGCGAAATTTTTATATATTTTTTCAAAACCGAAATAAACGCAAAACGCTCGCCTCTATTTATTTATTTATTTGTTTTGTGTATTTCAGCCTTTGTTTTACTTGCTGTGTCGGTGGCGGCGGCGGCGGCCATTGTATTTTTGGTATGTGCCGAGGAGGAGCACAGCACAACCGTCGTCGCAACACGTCGAATTCCTCAACCTCAGCCTCCGCCTCCGCCGCGGCATAAAAGCGTAAAAGAACGCGAATTTTGAGAAATGTGTATTTAATTAATGCCCCGCATAAATAATGCCAATGCCAGCCAGCGCGGACTCTGATTCTGATACCGAAACGGATTTGGATTTGGGATCTGATCTCCTCGGTCATAAACGCTCTCGACTGACAGGCGTCCTGATTTATCGTTATATAAGAGCCAGGCGATCCGCGGACATGTTTACCATTAAAGCTGCAACAATGCAACGGAGATCTCTGGGGCCCAGACTATTTTGTTTATGGGGCGCGCCGACGAAGTGATTTAGTTTTTATGAGCTGGCGTTAATCGCTGAGACGGAGATGCGCCCGATAACAACCGAAATAAATTAAATATACTGAGCGAAGCGCGAAACGGAATGAAAGAGCGCGATCTTGGCGTATGCGGCTGCTCCTGGCGGGCGGCGATCGGCACGGTTCCGTCTGCTGCTGGCCAAGGCAGAGCACAGACTGACTGGCTACTACTAGCCACCAGTGGTTGTCGTTTGCCTTTGCGTTCTTCTGTTTTTACGGGGAGGCAGGCTAAAACAAAGGCAGCAGGCAACAGGCAGCGGGCAACAGGCAGTAGGCAGGCAACAGGCAGCAGGCAGCAGGCGTAGCGTAGCGTAGCCATCGTTAGCCAGCATAAACATAAAAAATCGTTCTACATACGCGCCGCTGGGGAGCGGGCGAAGGCTGGGGCAGAGGCGCTGCCACCTGCAGCATGTAGCCGGAGGCAGGAATCTCTGGGGCTGGCGTTGGGGCTACTTCTGCTGCTGTTGCTGTTGCTTTTGCTGGCACAGACCGACGTCATCGTTTGCTTAATTGCGCCATAAACATGAACTCAACTCGACTCGGCCGATGCTGTGTGCACAAATTTAGAATTTAGATGGATTTAGGCATCTCTCTTTAATGGTACACAGAGCATGGTACATGGGCAGCTATTTTTATATCCTCCTCGCTAGCCATGCTAGCCATCGTTCGACATTGCTCCGTCCGCGCGGCGCTCTCACCCATCCGCCGGCTGTGCCATTAAACCGTTGACATCGCGTTTATGAATGCCGTTGGATTTGAGTTTTGGCAAACCATTAGCGTGTGAATCGCAAGGGGGCTGCGGAGGATGACGTGGTGCGAAAGACAGCTAGCTAACCACTTGTTGTGGTGGGCCAGCCAACCAGCAAGTGGTCGTGATTCGCTGGGTGTGCTGCCGCTATTGCCGCCTGTCCGAGATGCGTAGCGCCCCCATGTCCAGGTTCAGCTCGCTGAGAATGTCATTGGGCGCCGAGCCCTGCATGGTTAGGCCGGCAATCACCTGCTGCGCCTCCGGGCAGTTGATGCAGGCATTCCGGATGGCCAAGATGCTCCACTCGCGCATTACTGTTTGGGGAGGGATAAGAAGAGATAAAAGCGTTTTATTTTATGAAAGTCGTAGCGCAGCGAAAATTAATCAAAGCATTTTCGCTAATAATCCAAATGACTTAGTGGTTTTATGAGCTGTAAAGTGTTAATCGTTTTACAAAGCCAAGAATGTTTATGGGATTAGGAAGAGGCATTACTTTTTCATGAATATTCTCACTGGCAGTCTCTTAAAGAGCTATTAAACGAAATTTCAAAGAATATTGAACACACTTAATCATTTAAAAATAAATATTAGGCAACCAACTAAACAGATTAATTCCTTCATAAATATTATCCATTTATGACTAATAATGAGACAGAAAACTAAGCTAATGTTAATATAACCAAGCCACATCTTACAGGGATTCCTGGCATCCATCGTAGTGCACTCTAGCAGGGTCGGCAGCAGTTGTGTGTCCAGGCAATAGCCCTTGTTTTCCTTATTCTCATACAAAAGATTCGCACAGCAGCGCACAAGCAGGGTTTTCAGTTCAAACGAGACCTTCTTTTCGTAGCCCGCATCAATGCCCGAGGTGAGAGCCACCTCCTCCAGCTTTGTCATGGGTTTGTCCAAGCCGCCGCCATCGGGTTCCTTGCCCGCGGCCACCACACACCTGAGCAGGCTGCTCACGTTGATGAACAGCGACTGATCGGTGGCATAGACATTGCCGTACTTCTCGGAGCCACTCACGCTGGCAATGATCCGCAGGAGAGTGTGAACCTCGCGGGGATGCAGTTCGTGCTTCAGCTTGAGAGTTTCCCGGAGGATGCAGTCCGATTTGAGGCGGAACTCCTTGGCAAAGTGCTGCAGCAGGAAAGGGGTGACCTCTCCATTCGGGCTATTCTCGCCCAGGTAATGAGCCACGTAGTCCAGGAAGGCAACTCGATCCTCCGTATCGAGTTTCTGGTAACACGACACGCAGGCACGTCCGTTCTGCACGATAAAGTGTTCCAGAAAGAAGTGCAAATACTCGAAATTGTAGGTGCACTGAGCTTCATTCAGGGCCCGCCACAGACGCAGGCAGGTCTGGAGCGCCACCTGGTCGGTGATAAGCCCACCGCGGCCACTTAAGAATATGTTGTACATGATCATCAGGAGCACGTTGTTGGAGCTGCCCAGCGGAGAAGCATAGGCCTGCTCGGCGATCTTAGAGCCATGCCGATTCCATGTCAATCTTTGGGTAACCTCATTATTAACCACGCTATTGGCTAGCACCTGCAGCGACAGATTGTGCGCCACCCGATGCTCCGTGCGCATCAGAGGGTTAAAGGCCACGGCATCGAGAAAGCTGGAAAACTCCAGACTCCTGGCAAGAGTTTCTTGACTCTCGTGGCTTTGTGTCAGCAGCAGGCGCAAGCTTTTGAGAATACCAGCAATTTCCTCGGCATTTTCACCCACACTCAAACTCACGAGTCTGCGTATCAACTCGCTGGTGTCGCTGTGCTAATAAAAATTCTTAATTTCAGCAATTTTTCTGGAAAATAAACATAAATATTTACCACATGCTCCATTTCCGATAGGCCAACAGCTGCTTGCCGCCAGTTATCGATAGCTCAGGGAATCGGGTCAGAAAATTCTCAAGAGAGAAAGCGAGGATGGTCACACCGCGTGAACTACAAAAGAAAAACAAAAGCAGCAACAACAACGTATGGTCGTGAAGAATTTAACAAAAATATTAAAAGTCATGTAGCACGCAGAGCTGCAGTCGGAATTAAAGCAACCAAACAAAGCGATGTCACTGCGGGCGCTGCGAAAGAGCCACAACAATAGCAACAACAGCACAGGAACTGCCAAAGCGCCACAAGCACAAACATCGTCGTCGTCACTCTTCAAGAAGGCCAACACAGCAACAACGACATCACCGAACAAGAAATCTCTAGCCCCAAGTCTAGGCAGCAGCTCCGCCAGTCGCTTGGTGGTGGGCAAGCAGCCGCTGTTCCGGCAGAGGCAACTCCTGGGCCGCCGCTGCCAGTCGAGTCCTGACCTGCGACAAGTAGGAAAGTATCGAAACGGCACTAACAGCAGCCTGTTGCGCAGCAAGTCGGAGGGGGATGTTGGCATAGCCCTCCTGCAGCGAAACTCTGGTGCTACATTGACGGCGGCCAACGCCAAGTCCGAGGTGTGTCTGCAGAGGATAAGCTCGCACAGCTACGAGCAGACGAGGTCCCCGAACGCCAATAAAACCGCCATGCTGGGCGGAGCACGTTCCCATCGGGACTTAACCCAATCCTCCTATGGCCATCATGCGGGTGGGAACCATGGTGATGGCCTGGAGGTAAGCTCCAGGGCACCGCGTCGGATGAGCGAGTGCAGCCTGGGCTACAGCCAGAGCAGCTCGCACCTTACTGGCGGCAACTCTCACTCCATGTTCGCCAGCCAGATGACGCTCTCCTCTGGCTCCCAGGCGCCGCCCGTGGATCCCAATGCCGTGCTGCGCGTGCCGATAATCGGTTACGAGGTGATGGAGGAACGGGCCCGCTTCACGGTGTACAAGTTGCGGGTGGAGAACCCGGAAACAAATGACTGCTGGCTGGTTATGCGGCGCTACACCGACTTTGTCCGGCTAAATGGCAAGCTGAAGCAGTCCTTCCCCAAGCTGTCGCTCATGCTGCCGCGCAAGAAGCTCTTCGGGGACAACTTCAATGCCGTCTTCCTCGACAATCGCGTGCAGGGCCTGCAGATCTTTGTCAACTCGGTGATGGCCAAGGAGGAGCTGCGCAAGTGCAAGCTGGTGCGGGAGTTTTTTTGCCTGGACGAGCCGCCCTCGTACTCCGAGTCCATGGAGGAGTGTCGGGTAAGAATGGAGAGTAATTTTGTAATAAAACATGGGTTTCTTATGTTTTAATTCTATTTAAGGCGATCTTTGAGGCCCAGGAGGAGACCATTGCCCATCTGAAGCTGCAAATACAGAACAAAAACGATCTCATACTCAGCTTGCAGCAGAAGCTGCGCGACGAGATGAACGAGAAGGAGCAGCTCAGGGAGGCTATGAAGTGAGTACTAAGCAGACAGCGTAAGACAGGCTTTGATATTCTTCTTTGATTTCTTTCTCACAGAAACGTGAACCTCAACTGTTCGCACTGCTCTTCGGCCAATGAAGCAGAACCTCTGAAGTAGATCTGGACCCTTCCAAAATCCAATTGGATGTGCGTGTGCGAACTGCATTATGCTGAGCATAACCCTACGCACACGCACCGATAGTGGAACGCATCCATATCATCATCAATCCAAACCCAAGTGCATATCGAGGAGCACGCTCCGCTCCGTCAGTGCTTTAGTATTCATATCTCTAGACCTAGATGCTAGCAAGTGCTGCCCAAGCTGGTACTGAATGGAAGGCAATCTTAGATATTTTTGATATACTTTTACGGGCGACCTACCAGTTAAGGATTATGAATTACACCTAGATGTAAGCGCAAAGATAACCCCGTGTATACAATGTGTTATGCAAGCTCACATACAAAATAAACCTAAGGCACAATTTATTACTCAATGGAAAGGTAATGTAGAATGTAAATGAATCTAAACCTAAAGCGATATGTGTTAATTATGGTGATAATGAAGGCGAGGAATCTCTCAGAGACTCGTCATGGCAGGCGGTCGAGCGTAGGCCTTCGGAATGAATCCGTATTTGCGGGTCTTGGGGGCATAGGCCCAAAGCCACCCGTCCACCGTTTGATTGTTCAGATCGGCGTAAATCCAGTCCCCGCGACGAACCGAAAGGTACAAATCGTCTGGAGCCTGCGCCTTGTAGTCATACAGCATCACCAGCTCGGTGCCATGGTAGCGCAAATCATCAGTTCCCAATCCCAGGGGCTGCTGTTGGGACTGTTGCTGACCCTGCTGCTGCTGTCCCTGCTGGCCCTGCTGCAATATCGTCTCCATGGCATTCAGGGTGGCCTTTTGCTGCTGCAGCACTCGCACGCTGTCCGCCGGATAGATGAAGCTGGCCGGAACGAAGCCCTCCTGGCCGTCGCTGCGCATAATCCAAAACCAATCAGCATCCTCGCGGTTCAGGACGGTGACAAACTCTCCGCGCTCCACGGACAAATCGTTCTCGTCCCTGGCTATAAAGGTGTACAGAACGATGCAGCGACCGGAGGGCTCCTTAACGAACGGCGTGCACTCCGGCTCCACGAGCAGTATGTTCTCCATGCTGTTGGCAGAGCCAGGATTCAAGGCCTCGTCGCAGAGCACATCCAGTTTATTGTCTGCTCCCAGGAGCGGCAAATTCTCATCGATAGGCTGCTCGGGACACTGTTCCCGGGGCAGTTTCTTCTTGACGGCCAAGTCTGCCGCCAGCTGGGTGTTGCAGGGAGCACAGTAGGAGAAGGGTATAAAGCCCTCCTGGCGTGAATCCTGGCCAATGACATAGACCCAATCGTTCTCTCTGTATAGAATATTGACCAACTGACCCCGCTTCACCTCCAGCTCGTCGTCCACGCAGGGTGTAAAGTCGTGCAGCACCACCATCTTGGAATCGGGACTGAATGGGAAGGCATAATGGATTATTAGCAATAATCAATGACATATTTAAGTAGGCTTACCTCAAGCCGTGCTCCTTTTCGATGCCCACACGGACCAGGGTTTCGATGCTGGAGGATCCCGTTATCCTGCCCATGCCCAAGCCTCCCACAGCGGGCAGATCCCTCTCAATGCTGGCATTAGTGGCTGGAATTTTCGGGAATATTTATTCAGAATTTAATTTATTGATTTCAATGGTGTACCATCTGAATTTTCTCAGAAAACCATAATAGACCCATTTCATCGTTATCTTTAGTTGAAAATATTTTTCTCTGTGTACCAACAAGCAACCGAGTTCGTGACTGAAGTCTTTCGTTTACTGAAGCCACTTCTTCCGCTTTTCTTGTAGCTTACCTTTCTTTTTATCGCGCCGCATGCGCACGGGGCAAAGAAACGCCATCCCCTTATCCCAACCTCACTGTTAAAAACAAAACAAAAATATAAGGGCTAGTTTCTTTAATTTGTTAATTGTTTTTGTCTGATCTTGCTTCCTGATCTCTTCTCCTAGAGATGGTAAACTGCCACACTTCCAATTTCGATTGGCTTCTTCGTTAATCGATTATTATGAACTAGCGCGCGAAAACTAAAAACTGATTGAAATCTCTGCTCTTTGAAGCATGAAAACTGGCCAAAGGCCTTCGATTTTGAGTGCAGTGCCCGGGGCAGAGTTGGCCTTGGTAGTACGTGTCTAATTTGTATGATGGCTTGAAATATGGAACATAGTGACTGGAGTACATTGAACGTAGCCGGTTGCTTAACCTAGTTAACGGACACCCCTTAGACGAGCTGTCCTGCTCCGGTAAAACGAGAAGTCATCCGGAGCCTAACGCTCATAGTACTGGTACACACGTCGATCGGCGAAGAAGTAGTCCAAAGCTTTGGTGTACCCTACAACCTTGATGTTGACCAGAACGGAAAGCAGCAGTTGCGATAAGTAACAGACATCATTGCGCATAAACATAACAAGCCTGGGATAGGACATCAGAGCTCTCATCCCCGTGTCAGTGAGGATCAAGGCATCTCGGATGAAGTCTACCAGAGCGTGAAACTGCTCCCACATAAGGACCATCCCCTGGGTGGCGATATATAGAACCACCAGCTCCAGGAGCAAACGCCACAGCTGCTGTACCGGCGGATACTTCAGGACCCGCCAATGGTGGATCACAATTACCGAGGAAAGGACGAAGAGAGCTGCCGCAAAATCGGGAATATACTGTAGAGGTACCACATTGCAGCCGGCTATGTAGAGGACCACGGATCCTATGCAGCCCGCCACCAGCTCCGTTATCTCGTACATTCCACGAATAATCACCATCTTGTCTTGTTTGTTGGTGTTATATCGATATAATATTCGATGGTCCTATATAAAAATAATAAATTTGACGTTGCTCTCCAGATATTGAAACGTGTTACCTGTAGGATACTAGAAGGGTAACTGAAAATAGGTACGGTTTAAGTGACAAGCCTTATGAGGGTAACATTACAGCTTGCTAAGTGCAAAATTATAATTTTAGGTATTTGTAAATTTTCTCATTATTTATAGCACCTTTTAAATGGTAATTATCTAGTTATATTACTGACTGTATTCCCCACTTCCGACCAACCCTTTATTCGCTCGCGTCACTTGCATTTTTTCCTTGACAGCTTC
>JAEIHY010017183.1:0-10087 GCA_018904565.1 Drosophila tsacasi | reverse complement strand
GCCGCTAGGACCATCATCGGTGGCCAGGGACTGCCCACGAGTGGAAAATGGACAGGATCGCCCGATAAAGTCAGGGTGCTGTTTTCCAGTTTATCCATGGTGCTAGGGTCCTCCGCTCGCCTTGCTGGTTAATCGACGACTAAGCGCAGTTCGGGCTTCTAATCTGGACGACAACTTTTCGATTGAATTAGAAATTCAAGTGGCTGAGCATAAGGAATGACTACCATTTACATACATTATAAAAAGTATCAAATAAATACATACCTAGGTTGCTTGAGGCAATGCTACTTATAGAAAAACATAAAACCGTGGCAACACATTTTTAAGCAATTTACTCCCTTTATTTAAATCTAAAATTACGTAGGTACGGACTGTATAGCTCTTTTATTATTATTTTTATTTTATTTACGCTTCCCATTGGCATAGCCAACAGAATTAAATACCTTAGTCTCCCTTGTTTGTCGGAATTGTATTATACACATGTAGTATATACTTCGCGCCTGTTGAAACTCCAATTAAACAACTCTCGACAGCGCGGGCTGTTGAATAAATCTTGCTAGCGGATACTATATATCTGGCAGCCGGAATATTCGATATTCGCTTGCCTTCCTTCGCTGTCGTGTGTTCCACTGACTTTTGTTTTTATTTTTCACTTGTCCCATTGTACGTGCCGTGCAGCAAAAAACAGACACAAAAACAAAAAAGGCCATTTGTCGATGCGAAATTGCAAGAAATTTTACTTATAAGCCAAGTCATTTTCCACTAACTATCCGTGGGCCACGGAATTACTCCTTATTAAGGGTTGTGGCAACGGTAAAAGTAATGACGGTGTCTGTTGGGACCCGGAGTGGATGGGCTGCGGCGGTAAGATGTCGGCCATTGCAAATTGAGTCATTTTTCATTCGACGCTGGATTACATCGAAGGCCAGGCGAGGGCGAGTGCAGCGAGGCCTCAATGTGTCACAATTCCATGACCATAATTGGGTCAAAGAATTTGTGGCCTTTATGTGCGAAGCTGGCCACTGAATAAGAAGGATTGTGCGGTTTTTTGTCGCAGCTCCTTATTTTTTTCTATTGGATTATATGGGGACAGGTGCATTAACATTATCCAGCAAAAAAAAAAAAAGGCTAAGGACATAAAACCAAACAATTTATAATGCCCAGCTAACCTTTTCTGTTGTCTTTCCCTTGAAGGTTGTGCACTGAAACAATTTATTTCTTTGTTTTACTTGTTCTTTTAATAAAGTTTAAATTACTAATATTTACTTTATTTATATTTTTAGCTCTAAGGGAATTTTATTTTAATTTATTTTAATAAATGAATCTTTTTAGATGTATCCCCTCAGCAAAGGTACTTTAATTCGCATCTTGTTTTGCATATAAAAAAGGTTTTTTGAAGAAAGCCAACAACATAATACAAAACCACAAAACAAAAACAAAATTAAAACTCTGAACCTTATATATATTTTTTTTTCTAAAAACAACCTAAACCACATAAAACATTTCTCCCAGTGTGCTCATGGGCATATGTGTGACTTTGTAAAGTTTTCATGCCTGCCAAATTTTGTTAGCCAAATTGCTAGGTATAAAAATTGCGTCTCATTATGGTAAAGTTAATATTTCATGGGCAATTTACCGAGATTGAAACCGACACACTTCAAAAACTGCGAACATAAACACTCGCACACCCGCAAGCACACACGCACATACGCACAAGCTGCTATATAATTACGGTTGCCGATTTCCATTGGCACAGGACCTTCCATCCCATTCCATTCCGTTCTGTTCGTCCTTTCTTCATACAATTTTAAACTCAATTAAAAGTTGTGCGCATTAGACATACTTGTGGCCAAAAGAGCGAGACACGGCCCCCTCCGTCCCCTTGCCGGGGCAGGAGAAAAGGAGGGCCAAAATGGGGGCACATCCAAATGACAGTAGCATTAGTTGTCATTAAAAATGTGAGTGATACCATCTAAATGACTCGACACATACTGCCATGAGCGAGAAATAGAGGCGGGCTGCAACTCTGCACTCGTGCAACGACGACAGGTGAGTCCAATTGGAGTCAACAGCCCATTGACACACATTGATACGCTCCTTAGCTCCTTGGCAGTACAAAAAGGATAGAGGAAAGGGATCAGGTGCTTTTCGCTATTTTCTATTGAATTCTCGATGAGCACGTGCATTTGAAGTGGGATTTCACCTGAATAGTTTTGTAATTAAGCAATCTTTTCTTGGTTAATTAATTTTATGTCAAGTTAATTGTCTCACAAAACTCCTAAATTTACCTAGTAGCATAATCATATTAAATTATTTAAAATACATATTATTTAGTTTTATTTTTATTTTGTATCAATATTATGTTGAACATGGTACAAAAATAGAATAAAGAGACTTATAATTTTTATAAACCAAATATGGTAGAATTGGTAGATCATAATACTCTATCTAATTGTACACAAATTACTCTATTATTATGCTTCATGCCTTAAACTGTCATTAACGCTATTATTTTAACCTCAGCTGGACGTACTTCATATGTATATCATACATATATTTAAAATAATTTATATTAAAGAAGTTAATACAATTTAATTTAGTGCACAAAGTTACAAGAACTGAAAGACCTTGACTGCAATGTGGTTTCTGTTCAAGTTAAAAGTTCAGTTGCGTACTGGTAATAAATTACTAATAATCATATATACAAAATATATATTCAAATAGTATTATTTCTGGATTGTTATGGGTTTTATATTTATTAAAATATTCTTAATAAATTTATCGCAAACGTTTTAACTTTTTATTGAAAAAAAATTGAGCGGATTGAAAATGAATTTTACTTCTTTGGGTGTTCTAAGGAGAGCAAAATGATGTTAGTATTATAATTGATTGCCCCGCCACATTTAGCGCTTTGATTTATTTATTAATTTCAGCTTTTTCATAGTTCAAACCAACGAGAATATTATTTTAAGTGAAAAGAAAGTAGCTAGTTAGACTTTTTCAGCTGAACAAAAAAGATTTTGCAATATTTAACGAAACATGTGCTTAAATTCTCGGGAAAATTTATAATTTAATTTGTATCGTTTCGTTGGTCGCAGAAAAACATGGGCGGCATACCATTTACTCAGTTCTCCTGGCAAACTGGACTGTGAATGGCCGTGGCGGCCACATGAATAATGAAAGCAAATCGGAAAGAGGCAAAACAGCAAAAAGTTAAATGCCTCTAATGACAGAAAATGAAGCAAATGACGAAAAATGGCGCAAAACAAAGGAGACAAATAATAACATGCCAAAATGGCCGCCTCGAACCGGTCTGCCTGCCGCCCCCTAGACGCTACCGCACATCCTTGAATCCTTAGACAGGGAGAGCACGCACAGACGAAGATAGGAGAGGGCAGTGAATTACCAACAGCGGGCGAATCAAGAAAAGCATGTGCGCGGCATAATTACGAAGCAATTAGACGAAATTATTATTGAGGTCAGTGGCGAGCGACGGTCGCGGGGAGTATCGCCAGAGTACCCCCGAGAACATATGGCCATAGCCCCCATTCACTCCCCTCTCTCCCGCCCTTCCTGCTTCCTCGGGGGTGCCGTGCCAAAGGGATGCGTATGCCATTATCATTTCACGCCGGAGCGAGGACGAAGGCGCAGCGTAATGCCCACTAAATAGCAAGCACAAAGCGCACACCGCAACAATACTCGAGGAAAACGAGGAAAATAAATTTAAGGACGACTATGTGGCGACTCGCTGAAACTTAAGGGAGTTCTAAAAAGAGTTTCTTAGTACTTCGGAACCAATTACATTTTATGAATTACACTTAATACCAATTTATGTATTATATTTTTGGGAATTCTACAATATATGTCTTTGTTATTTGAATTAAGCTAAATGTAAGATTGTCTTAAACGTCATTTTTTCACCCCATGCAGTGCTTGTTTATTTGTACATCATATTTTCCCTCAGTATATTTTTTATTTTTTTCCACCTTTCCTCAAGCTGGAGCCCCCGAAAATCTGTCATGAACAACCATGCTGGCCGTGGGTTACTTGTTTGGACAGCTGCCACTGGGAAATGGAATCCAGCTAGCCATGAAATAGCGTGAAGAGTTTCAATTAGGAAAAAAAGAAGGTAAGAGCTCGGCGCGTGGCTTTGCAATTGATTTAAATGTTTATTACGGAAACGCCGCCAAAATCCTGTGCGATGCTCGATGCTTCTCCACAGTCGATGCTCAGGTGGATCGCGTGTGCGAAGTTCAATGCTGGCCATTGAATAAAGCAGTCAAAACATGTCGCAAAATGACAATGACAAACAGGTGAACAACGTAACAACGCTTTTCCCAGCGTTTCGCCATAGGGGAAAACCAGACGGGAAATGGGGGCGTGGATCGACCTTAATTGTCGCTTGGCAGCAGCAAAAGACCTTGCATGCATGTTGACGGGTTGGCAGGCGCTCTCAAGCAGTTTAGTTTGTTGCACACAGTAAGTTCGTAAGTTCACTGTCATGTACATACATGTTTTCTAAGCAAAAATCGTTGTTCAATAACCAAAAAAAGCAAACGAAGAAGCTATTGAAAACATTCAAATGTCACTGCAATAAAAAGGTATTGTAAATAAACACTATTGTGCTACTTAATATCGTTATTTCTTTTTAATCTGAAATTTAAATAGAAAGTAATCGATTTTTGACCCGCTATGTAGCGTTGCCAGACTTTCTCTTAATCGAAATATTGATTGGTGCTGCCATATCGTAAGTATTTCGGTATTTTTAGTATTTTCTAAAAAAAAAAATAGTTGCCACACTTTCAACTTTTTGCAAAACTCGTTTGCAAGGCTTTTTTGAATATTTTTACCAGAACTCGCTAGAAAAATGCATTTATCAGCTCCTAAAACGGTCGAAAAAGCTACAAAATTGAACCCGGAATGGGGAACAAATTTAGCTAGGTTTAATACCAGAAATATACTGAAATAAAAATTGACAATAGTAGTTGGTTACACTATTTTTTAACTAGGTGGCAATATTATTATCAGATCGGATTAAAAATATTTTCAAGACAGAATATATTTTTTATATTGTGATTAACTAATTTAAGTGCAGTATATTTTTTCGTTGGAGCTTGTGTATTCGCATCGTGATAAGTGTTTAGTCGCCGGAAAATATCAAAAAGAAAGCAGTAGCTGCTACGAAGCAAAGGGGGAGACGAGAAACAATGAGCGAGCGAGACGCCAGAGAGAGTGTGTAGTAGTGTGTAGCTCCTCTAACCAAATAAAACAAAACAAAGGAGAGACAAAGGATAGAAACCCCGAAAAAGTCGCACACACACGCACACACTTGCAATTGGAAGCAGCAGCAGCAGCGCAGCAGACAGTTCGACTGAAACAAATGTAGTTTAATTAATTATAATCAAAGGATAAAGGCCTCTTCTGTCCACAGTGAGTGCAGGTTTCTGCCAAATAGTGAAGGGAACGCAAAAACGTCGCCAAATCGTGGTCCCAGCGTGTGTGTGTGGTAGTGTAGTGGCCGTGTATGTGCCAGTGTGAGTGCGTGTGCATATGGGGTTGGAAAACCGTGAAAACTCGACGACGTCTCAAGCGCACAACACTTTGTCCGACTAACTCTCGCGGAGATCGCAGGTAAAGATAATGCCGAGTGCCTCGTTCACCTCGTCGCGCACCTACGTGCGCCGCTCCCGCCGGAAAGGAGCCAACCGCATCGCCATGCCCAACCGGCCCACGGGCAACATTATGGATCCCATGCTGCAGCAGAACGTTGCCGCCGCCGGACCCCAGGCCAGCACCTCCGGCGCCGGCAGCAGTAATACCAATAGTGGAGGAGGCAGTAGCAACGGCAGCAACGCATCCGCCACTAACACAGCCGGAGCTGCAGCAGCATCGGCAGCGGCAGCCGGAGTTGCGGCAGGCGGAGCAGCTGCCGCGTCCGCCTCCACATCGGCAGAGTACTTCGATAGCGGCCAAGGAGCCAGTGGTTCCAGTGGCGCCAGTGCGAGCGCCGGCTTCTCTGGCAGCTTCTACAACGCCCTGCAGATGATGGACACCACCGAAAGCAGCCCAGGCGCCGGCACAAGTGGGGCAGCCGCCGGCTCCACACCACCAGCGCTAGCAGCGGGTGGAGCCTCCACCTCAAAGTCAAACTGCGTCGCATCCGGATCCAGCGGCCCCTCGACATCCGCAGCAGCTACAGCGGCTGCCTCTTCCGCCTCCAGTAGTCATCAGAGCCCGTACGACTTGCGCCGCAAGATCTCCGCCAGCAGCCACGAGCAGTGGCCCACCGCCTCCTCCTCCGCCGTCGCCACAGCGGCCACAGCCGCTGCCATTCTTGTCGGACCCTCGAGCAGCTCACCGCCGCTGGTTAATCCCGGCGCCTCGCCCTCCAGCTCATCGTCGTCCTCCTCCTCCAGTTCGTCGTCCTCCTCGTCCGCCTCGTCGTCCAGCGCCTCGTCCAATGTGCAGGCACCGTCAACCAGCGCCACCTTTCCGGTGAACAATGCCCCCACCACGGGAGCCACGCTTGCGCAGCCACCCAATGTGCACAGTTCGGTGCCGCAGCAGCATTGCGGAGCCCTGCCCGTGGGAGCGGCCATCGAGGACAACAACTATATGCTGCCGGCGAGGAAGCGCTCGCGTCGCCTCTACACGCAGGGCGGTGACATGGGACCAGCTGCGGGCGCGACTGGTGAAGCGTCCGGGGCAGGGACATCTGCTGCCGGCGGAGTTGGCTGTGCACCCACAGCAGCGCAATACCTGCAGTACGAACTACCCGACGAGGTGCTGCTGGCCATCTTCTCGTATCTGATGGAGCAGGATCTCTGCCGTCTGGCGCTCGTGTGCAAGCGCTTTAACACCATCGCCAACGATACGGAGCTGTGGAAGCGCCTCTACCAGTCAGTCTTCGAGTACGACCTGCCGCTGTTCAACCCAGAGCTGTGCAAGTTCGTCTTCGAGAAGCCGGAGGAGTCGGAGTACGCGAATCCGTGGAAGGAGAGCTTCCATCAGCTGTACCGCGGCGTTCACGTTCGACCAGGCTATCAGGAGCGCCGCTGTCCGGGCCGCAGCATTGTTTTCTTCAACACAATCCAGGCGGCTTTGGATTACCCGGAGGAGCGCGCAGCAGCTGGGGTCTTTGCATCCGGTAGCGCTGGTGCCGGCAACGTTGTCTCAGCTGGACTGTCGAACACTAGTGCCGCTGCTGGCGGGGCCGGGGCTGGCGGGGCCAGCGTCAATGCTCTGGTCAACATCTATGAAGAGCAGGTGGCCCCCACTGAGCATCCCGGTCCGCTGATATTCCTCCATGCCGGACACTACAAGGCCGAGTATTTGTTCGTTGATTCGGACGTGGCCCTTGTGGGAGCCGCACCTGGCAACGTGGCCGAGTCGGTGATCCTGGAGCGAGAGGCCGGCTCCACGGTGATGTTTGTGGAGGGCGCCAAGTACGCCTACGTTGGCTATCTCACGCTCAAGTTTTCGCCGGAAGTCACCTCGACGGTGTCGCATCACAAGCACTACTGCCTGGACATTGGCGAGAACTGCTCGCCCACCGTGGATAACTGCATCATTCGCTCCACCTCGGTGGTGGGCGCCGCCGTCTGTGTGGGCGGAGTGAATGCCAATCCCGTGATCCGCAACTGCGATATCAGCGACTGTGAAAATGTTGGCCTCTACGTCACTGACTACGCCCAGGGCACCTACGAGCACAACGAGATCAGCCGGAACGCTTTGGCGGGCATTTGGGTGAAGAACTTTGCCAGTCCAATCATGCGGGAGAACCACATACACCACGGCCGGGATGTGGGCATATTTACCTTCGAAAATGGAATGGTAAGACGAAATGAAACTTGGATTTTATACCTTTGATAAGAATTTGTAAACCTGAGACAAATATGGATAGGTTCTTATGGATTTTCTGTTCCTAAAGCTCCTTTCTTAAGGAGCTAACCTATCTATCTTTGCCTCCTCCAAATTAAAGACATGCCCTTTACTATGTTAAGTTAAATGTTTTCCATTATATGCTATAGTTAAGTTAAGCTAAGCTCTATAACTGCCTTATATAGACATTAATTCTCTTCTGAAACTATACATTTTAGGGCTATTTTGAGAAGAACGACATTCACAACAACCGCATCGCTGGCTTCGAGGTGAAGGCCGGGGCCAATCCCACCGTGGTCAAGTGTGAGATCCATCACGGCCAGACGGGAGGAATCTATGTGCACGAGAATGGACTGGGCCAGTTCATCGAAAACCGCATTCACTCGAATAACTTTGCAGGTAAATCATCAATTGGTCCTGTAAAAACCTAAATATTGATTGCTAATCCGCATCCCTTATCTTGAAGGTGTTTGGATAACCTCCAACAGCAATCCCACCATCCGCAAGAACGAGATCTACAATGGCCACCAAGGCGGCGTGTATATCTTCGGCGAGGGCCGCGGTCTGATCGAACACAACAACATTTACGGCAATGCGCTGGCCGGCATACAGATTCGCACCAACAGCGACCCGATTGTGCGGCACAACAAGATACACCATGGCCAGCACGGTGGCATTTATGTGCACGAGAAGGGCCAGGGACTGATCGAGGAGAACGAGGTGTATTCCAACACGCTGGCCGGCGTGTGGATCACCACCGGGAGCACTCCCGTTCTGCGACGGAATCGCATCCATTCGGGCAAGCAGGTCGGCGTCTACTTCTACGACAACGGCCATGGCAAGCTGGAGGACAACGACATTTTCAACCACCTGTACTCGGGCGTGCAGATCCGAACGGGCAGCAATCCGGTGATAAGGGGCAATAAGATCTGGGGCGGACAGAATGGCGGCGTGCTCGTCTACAACGGCGGTCTGGGATTGCTGGAGCAGAACGAGATCTTCGACAATGCCATGGCGGGCGTGTGGATCAAAACGGACTCGAATCCGACGCTCAAGCGGAACAAGATCTACGATGGTCGGGATGGAGGAATCTGCATCTTTAACGGCGGCAAGGGGATTCTAGAGGAGAACGACATTTTCCGTAACACACAGGCGGGTGTGCTTATCTCAACGCAGTCGCATCCGATCCTGCGACGCAATCGCATCTATGACGGGCAAGCGGCAGGCGTGGAAATCACCAACAATGCAACGGCAACGCTGGAGCACAATCAGATATTCAAGAACAAGTTCGGCGGGCTGTGCCTGGCCAGCGGCGTTCAGCCCATTACGCGCGGAAATAACATCTTCAACAATGAGGACGAGGTGGAGAAGGCCGTCTCCAGCGGGCAGTGCCTCTACAAGATTAGCAGCTACACCTCCTTCCCCATGCACGACTTCTACCGCTGCCAGACCTGCAATACGACCGACCGCAATGCCATCTGCGTCAACTGCATCAAGAATTGTCATGCGGGCCATGACGTGGAGTTCATACGACACGATCGGTGAGTAGGCGACATTAGATTGTATCGTAAATGTAATAGAGTTATGCCTGGGTTCCACAGCTACATTTTTCAACATTTTTGGGCTATGTTCGGTATTTGTTCATACGAAATAAATGGATCATTCAAAAAATATGACCCATACATTTTCTAGTATTTTTACAAAAATACCAAACATTTTAGATCTTTTACGAAATTTCAGAGGTTCCCCTTAGCTTTGAACCCTTTTACGCACTCTTCTACCTTATTCTGTGTAAAGAAAATCACAAGCCTAGCTCTTTTGGGGCAAACACCCTGTAAAACTCCAAGCAAAACTCGTTTAAAATCTTTCCCACCATGGAGGAGGACACTCCAAAAGCCTGCCAACAGTGCGGTACTCCGCTGAAAATCCAAGAGTTACAAGGTGATGATGGGATCAAAACGGAGCAAAGCTCTTATTGGAGGCTCGAGAGAGGGGCTCACCACTTTAACCTACAAGGTGATAGCTGTACGCTTATCCAATGGGATAGCGTTCCTGAAATTGGTATCTTATTTCTAGCCCCTGTATCAAAATGTACTCTCTCCGTGCATCGTAATTTTCTGCCACGTCTTGTTCCCAAAAACAACCGTAACGCTTCTGTAGTTCGGTATAGATGCAGTATTCTTCATGGTTTATTAACCTTTGTTAT
>JAEIHY010017182.1:0-13715 GCA_018904565.1 Drosophila tsacasi | reverse complement strand
TGAGACTTAACAACAATGTCCTATAAAGTCATTTACATATATTTATATGAGGATCTTAACCAGGTTGAATAAAAAACAAAATGAATTCTTCAATTTAAATATATTTGTAATTCAGTTAAAAGAAAACTGAGAGGTAAGGTTCCCTGCACCTTTGCTCAGCTTCACGCAATGATGAAGCTTCATTAATTCTTGTAAAGAATGGATACATTTGGATGGCTGGCTGGATGTGCAATTATTTTTACTGTGATTGCCTTGCATTGTGTTGGAAATTGAAGATACGTCTTGCAGATGTACTGGCACGCGGATACATTTACGGGCCATGTTCCGAAGCGATGCCCATCAGCAAAAGTGAAAGAGAGAGGCCGGGCAGGAGGCGAGGCCAACAAGAGTAATGCCTCATGACAGTGAACCGAAGAGTTCTGTATGTGGAAAATGAAGATTTAGGTAATTAAAAGCTATTATTTTTGAGTATTATCTTATAAAATATTTTTAAATATTTAATATCACATTTTTACTCTGAGCTTCCAGAGAAATGACCAGACGTTTGTGGTATGTATAGTACTTTTCTGAGGAATTCAATGTCAAAACCAGTAATGAGTTCCTTTTTTTCAGCTGTTTTCACAGATATTTGAGCAACTGCATTGCTGGATATTAAATTATCGCATTTGAATGTCCTTTGGTGGGCAATATGTACTGTCCCTCATTGAGAATTGCCCTTAGATGTGCAATCTTGAGCCATCTGACAGGTCATGCCAAGACGCAAACACAGGTGAGTGAGTGGTGGTGGTGGCGATGGCATTAGCGGATGATGTCCTATCAATTGAGCGGACAGGGACGGAGGCGGAGACGGAGACGGTTACCGCACGAACTGAGGGCGGAGGCAGAGGAGACTGGCGGGCGGAGAACAATGGAAGAACACCTGCGAGTGGCTGAACAAGAGTTCAATGGAAATGCCCAGGCCCAGGCATGTGTCGTATGTCCATATGTGTGTGCTGCTCGCTCGCCACCTCGCTGTCAGTGACATCTTTGGCGGTCAGAGGCGGAGAAAAGGGGAAAGGGGTAACAAGAATAGTAACAATAAATGTTTTGGATAAATATCTACATATGTACTGCTTCGGTAATTAATTAAATTAATTAATTAAATAATTGTAGTAATAATAATATGTATATAATTCTAAATTACAGTAAGCATCGAGTTACCTGTCAAAGGCTGCCAAAGCGATTCGAAAGACTTCACAAATTTGAAACAAAAGATGGATGACGATCTGCTGAAGATGAACGAGAGCGAAGAGGTGGACAGCAGAATCAACCTCATGCGAGACACCAGAAAGGAGCAGCTGCAGATGAAGTGGTTGGACTTTCTGGCCCTCAAGATTGATAACTACGCTGACTACCAAGGACCAGGTGAGATAATGTACTCTTCAGAAGATACATACATATACATACCTAGAGGATTACTTAAATAGATCTCTCCACCAGCTCCCACTAAAACTATCGCCCCTCGCAGCCGCTCCCTTAGCCGGAAGCCGCAAAGGCTTGGCAATCTTCAGCGGACTTGGACTCGAGTACAGTCTGTGGACAGGGAGAAAATGGACGAGGAGCCAACATTTAGCTGCTTACGCTCGCCCCGTGTCCCGTGCGAGGTGGCCAGCCCTTTGGGAGTGCCGAAGCACTCTTTGGAGAAGCGCTGTGCCAATAGGCAGACACCCACCAGCCAGGAGACGGCTATCGTAATGAAGCCAAAGAATATGATGAACCGGATGAAGCGTGAGGCGCTGAAGAACTGGAACCAGAACACCCAAGCCTAGGTGAAGACGATACGATGACTGCCAACCAAGATATGGTATTGGTGAATGTAAAGATACCTATTACCTATTCTATATAAAAAGGGCTATGCTCTACGCCCATGACCGCAGCGCTCGTGTGTGTTTGTGTATTGTTGGTCGTATTTCACTTGACCATTATCCGTTGTTCTCAGCAGATGCAGACAATTTCGGCCAGCGGGTAAAACCACGCGGGGAAGGGTTGGTCAGGGTACGGTACGGGGTAAGGTGTGAGCTGTGAGGTGTGAGGGTGCAGCAGCCAGGTAGCGTTAACATAAATCAAAGCTTGTTGGAGCTCAAAAGCGAGCGACAGGCGCAGAAACTGGGCAGCAGGGTATTGGGATGGAACGAAACTGAAGAGGACCTCAGGCGAAGCACCTGGACAGTGCTGTTTTTTTCTGAAAGCAAACCTTTACGTATTCGGCTTTGGTCAGAATTAAATATCTAACAAGGAAATGCTGGACACTTTCAATTGCTTGGTTAATTCGTTCTTTAAAAATCGTTTAATTAACAGAGGAAATTAAAAACTAATGCTTGTATTTTATAGGTGGTGTTTCTCAAAATGTTCCCTCCCGAAGGTTGCTTTACAAACAAAGTGAAGACTGCCTGCCTTGTGATGTGGCGAGAGACTGACACACTTCCAGCTGCATTTCGGCACGTGCACTTGAAAAGCCCAGCCATGCCAGGACGACGAGGTGCAGCGAGCGGGCCCCCAAGAACTCCAGAGTTGTCACAGTGCTCTTCGCCGGCTTTGAGCGAAATTAGACGGAGCATAACCAGGAGCGACACCGACAGAGGAGAAGAGCCCATGTGCTGGGCGTGGCTGCCGGGGAGGAGGGAAGGAAAGGAAAGGACATGGGCGTGGGCGGGGGAAATGCCTCGCGTCATTGCCAGTCATATCCTGCGGGGATAAGCGCACTTTATGCAAAACGCACAACTTTTTTACTTTTCACTATCGCGTCCTCCCGGTCGCGTTTTCCCCCACTCTCTAAACACTCGAAAAAAATCGAAATCTTGTTATGCCTTAAAAAATAATACAGAAAACTTGTTATAGAAATTGTATATTAATCTTCAAACTTTATTGCCTATCAGAGATTCCCAAAAAAATCCTGTTGGATTTGCTAAAAACTAAATAGTTCTCAAAAACATGTTGACTTTTGGCCAAAGTTCTTAAAGTCACCTGTTTTTCGCCAAGTGCATTTCTATGACGCGCCTTGGCAGGCGAGAAAAGCGCAAACAGCTCCGAGATTCAGCAGCAGCTCCCGTTCCAGAGTTGCGTTGGGTTCTCGTCCTTGTTATGTCGCCGACAATGCCTCGAAGATGATGGCTTTCAGCAGAGATTTGCCACCGGAACGGCGAACGAAGGGCGTGCAGCATCAAGGATGCGAAGGATGCGCAAGGATGGCGTGAGGGGGAAGTGACAGTAAAAGGCACAAAGGCGACACGAGAAACAACGGTAAAAGCGATGGGAATTGATTGAAAAGTGAAGAAGCGCTCAAGGACCTAACTAGAGAATTAAGATATACGATCAGGCCAATCCCAAGCCCTATGTAAACCCCAACCCACTCCCAGTCCCACTCCCATTCCTGCCCCGCCCCCCGGCGATTTGATTATGCTAATGAAATAACAAGCCTATAAAACTGAAAAGAAGTGGAACATCGGAACATTGGCGAAGGAATAAAACTATGCCAATGTCAATGCCAATTCCCATTCACACGCACGCACATCCCGGGAATGCTGGTGGGGATGCCTGGGATGCTGGGGCTGTGGCATCCTCAAGGATACCGAATGGCTGGAGGTGTAAAGTGGAAAGGTTTCGCATATTTGGGCCGTTGAAAGGGATGGCTGTGAAATGGAAATGGAAATGGGCGACCGAATGAGGTATTAAAAGAGGCGGAGAGCTGCGGAGGCAGGTCCGCCTATTGAATGCCCTTACAAGACCCCTTTGAGTCCATGGGGGACCAACAGCGAGTAAATCAATTAGACCACACAAAATACTTATTTACATATATCAGCGTATGTCGGAGAGGGTTAAGTTAGGGCATATTCCCACAAGGCATTGGTATTCCCGAGGTTACTTTGGACACAATCACAGCTCTTCCTTGGCTTAGAATACGATTTTTTTATTACAACAAACAATTTATTTAATTTTACTGACTACATTTTTTTTTTATATAACATCATATTTTAAAAATAAACTATATGTAATATTACTCGTTGCCTTGAACTTCGTTTCGACAGAGGTTGTCTGGGAAATTCAAGAATAAATATATTATTGTTATACCCTTGCAGTAAAGGAGTCATTTCCGACCCTATAAATCATATATCAGCATCGACAGCCGAATCAATCTAGCCGTGGCTGGTTGATTACAACATTTTAAAATTTTGTCGACATAAAATTGTAAAAAAAATGTGAAAAAAATTAATTTTAAAATAAATTGAAATTTAGTATGCAGATTTATTATTAAACTAGCTCATCACAGTTTTCCAAATTCAAATTAATGTATTTTTAGCTTATTTATTATATTTATATTATATTATATAAGCTTAATTACTCTGAAATAACCAATAGGCGCTTTAAATATTCCTTAAAATTAAAGGCTCGTTATCCCAGCTTGTTCTCCGACTCTGAATGAGTACCTATTTGGTCCTGTATCCTGTGACCTCCTTTTACACGATAAGTTGTACCCTTGAAGCAAATGAAATAAACGTCAAGTAGCTAGTCGAAATACTCTCTTAAAAAAGGCATATCCTTTTTAGTAGGGAATCTAGTGGGACAAAACAGAATGGTCCAATGAACCGAATTACTTGCAGGCGCTGCAGCAACACCTTTTGGACATTAAAGATGCCCCCGGAGCACCAAGGACGAAGAAAGACCAGCCAAGGATGGCAGGAAGGAAGGAAGGATGCCGACGAAAATGCAATCGCAGACGGAAGGTGGAAGGAACTGGCCGGGAAGTGTGCTTGGGGGCATCTTCACTCGATGGCCAGCCGCCACTCACTTATGTGACACTCCAAAGACTCCCCAGGACTCTGGTCTCCTTTGCTGGTATCCTTCTTGCCTGCTAGCTTACCTCTCCAGCTTATTCTGCGCTTTTTCTCACACGTTCTTATTTTTTGTCTTCTTGCCTTCTCCTTGCCTTTTTGCATATTTATTGTATAGTTTTGTAGTTTTATCAAGTTAGCTAGTTAAAAGTCAAGATGCCACCAAGTGGTGGGTGGTAGGTGGTAATGTCAGTGGTGGTGGTGGTGGTGTTGGGTGGCGGACGGCTAAAGGGGCGAAGCACCTGCTGCAGGTAGATGAGCACGTGCATGGTGCCATGTCGGCAGCTGCCAACGATTCTTGGTTCCTGTCGGTGGTGGCGGGAAATGGAAACCCCCCCGTAAGCCCATTCCATTGGCTTTTATTAGCTACGTGCGACGGTCACAAAGGGTGGCAGTTTTGGTGGGAAGAGGAGGAGAAGCTGAGGCTGGAGGGTGGAGGAGGAGCTTGAAGAGGAGGTCATCTCGGGGGCCAGGAGCGGCAGAGCTTGCTAGGCGCTGGCGATAAGATGAGCGTGCTAAAGTTTTATTGCCGCATATTTAAGCTATTAAAAAATTCATGCATAAAATGACACACACTAACATCCACATCCTTGCTCGCACCACCCCCCACACACACACTCACTCACCCAGCTCAAGGAGGAACAAAATTAAAAACGCAGTGGAAAGGAGCAGCCGGAAAATAGAAAATAGAAAGTGGAAAGTGTAAAGTTGAAGCTTGAGTGTGCTGCAAATGTCTGCGGATATCCGCACTGCAAGGATAATGACTGTCAAGGCACCCAGGACTGCGACTGCGACTCCTCCGCGGCGGACTCCGGGGGCAATGCAAATGAAATGGACACAAATGCATTATCATAATCCACATATTCGGCTTAAAACTGAAATTATGATATTCTGACCGCCACCCTGATCTCTTTCCATGCCCAGCAGCTATGGGTTATGACTCTATGAAACATGATAAAAGCTCAAACTAATGCTGATCAGAACAAACACAAAAAAATACTTCCAGTTCAAATTCCTACAGAGGAATCCCTAATAAGCATTTGGAAAAGGGTTATCCAGCTCCCAGGGCTTGGCTGGGCAATAAGCAAAACGTTTTATGTTGAATGCCGCAGCGTTATCTCCATGGTGGGACCTTGGTCCAGTCGCGAGGAGATAAAAGGCAGGGAGTCCTGGCTAACTGGAGGAGAGAGCAGCTCCAAGTGGGAGTGGGAGTTGGAGCTGGGCTGTCCAATCTTAGCCCAAGGCTTCTGAAATGCTGCAGAATTCGCATGGGCCAGTAGTAGTTGCAGCTGCACGGGAAACATTTATATCTAAAACTTAGACTAAATGGAAATTTATATTAAATGAAATTAATAAATATAATTTAAACTGTAAAACATATTTAATTTAAATATAAAATATATAGTAAAATAATAAACGAATGAATAGCTTTTCGATGTCTGGAAATAAATATTATTAACAGAAAGGAATCCCGAAATCGAAGTCTCTGATCAAACTTGAGAATGGTTTAGTTTAAGCTAGAATTCGCAACAATTTGTAGACTAAAAATTATAATGACCTTATTTAAAGGATAAAACCACCGCAAGGAAAAGCTGAAGGAAAGCTAAGGACATCCTCATAAAACTCTAAGACAAGCTACGTGCTTAACTTTTAAAAGATTTAAGAAATATAACCAAAGCCCTAAAATTTGACTAAACCTGCATTTATTTATAGTAGCATCAAACCTTTAACATACAAAAATATATATTTTAAGAGACACGCAAAGTAGTTTAAAATAATATATACATATTTGAATCTGCAACATATAGTTTATATTTATTTTTGGTTCTCTGTGGCAGCAAGAGCTCCCCTGAGTCCCTCTAACCCGAAGCCGTAATAACTGTAATCATCAACATGGCGGCCACACACAAACACTCTCTCGCACACACACACACACACCATGACCGTTGTTGCATGTTCTTCATTTCGTTTTCTTAATTTTATACACACGCTTATTTTCATTCCGCTGCCTTTCTGTTTGCTTTTCCCGCACAGTTGTTGCCTCCGTTTTTCCCTTTGCCGCCACGACGCAGTTTTGTATTTATTGCAAGCAACACCCCGCTGCAGCCGCTGTCTGGCAGCTTTTTAGTATTCATTAAACTGCATAATTATACAATAAGTGCAATGGCTCCGACTTTTCTGCGTCCTTTTGCCCATTTCCCCCCTTTCTACCCATTTCTTCTCCATGGCAACCACACGCACACCAGCCCCTATCGCCGGATATGCATATGTATGCCTGCATATATATGTATGCATGTGCATCTTTGATGCGGTCTGTGTGTGCAAACACCACACGGTCTTTGTGTGTGTGTCTGAGGGATCTAATCGAATGCAAAGGAATAAAGCGCTGAAATGTTTACACTGACAAAAAAGTTAGAATGCAAGCGAAATAGGAAGAACTGGAATTACAGTTTAAACCTAAATTACATATGTATACATATGTATATATGGTGTTAGTTATCATGTTGTTATTAGATATCTGACTCTGATTAAACTTATAAACTTGTACACCTATTTACACCTTCCAAATGCACATTTTTGCCTAATTTTATTATTCCCTGGCAGGGTATTATAATTTTAGTCAGAAGCACAGAACACATTGGGCATGGTGCAGAGCTTTAACTAAATAACTAACTGATCAAAGAGAAGCTCAAATATTACCCTAAAATAATTATATATATTTTGTGTGTTTTGAAAAGGGAAACTAAATAAATTTTTGATTTAAAAGCCCTGCCAGTTTCAACATTTCCCAGGACTGCAGCAACTCCAAACTTTTATTTTTTTTTTTTTTTCAGAAATGAGGCTTATTTATTTAATATCCCTTGACCTCCCGGAAATGCCAAAACAAGAAGTGACCAAGCAGGAGCTGATGCTGGATGGGAGCTGGGGATTATTAAGCAGGATTATGAATAGATAGGCTCATTCAGTCAGGCCGTTCTCGGTCCGGCAGGCCGCTCATTGTTTTTATGTTTTGGGGCAACTTTTGGCAATTCCAAACGGTCGAACGGAAGCGAAATTTGTACGTACATACGTGTGTACATATGTATGTATGTATGTCAAGCCACCTGAACTAGTCCAGTCCAAAGTCCAAAGTCCGAGGTCCAACTCCGGACAGTCCAGTTCCCGGGCACATAAACAAATCCCTTAAACGTTTTAAATGCCAGAGCCCAGCTGCAGGTGCCACGCCCCCCAAAAACACCACGTTCGCCGGCACATAAGTTGGTGGCAAACGCAACGAAAGCTGGACGAAAACTGGACACGGAAAAAAACCCAATCGAAAATAGACAAAACGATGAAGGAAGCATAAGAAGTGCTGGCCAACTCCCAGCGACGGAACTATACTCTAACTTTAACTCCAGATTCGTCTAAGTAGCAAGTATTTTCAGAATATCTATGCCACATAACCTCAATTTTAGCTTGTTTTCTAGAAATTCGATTAACACAAGTCGAAACAGTCTGGCAGCTTTATTTTCGTTTACAACTTCTGGCAACCCTTTAAACACGTGCTTTTCTAAGAATTAATTTAAGCTGTAAAATCTTTCCTAAAAGTAAGTAAAATCTTGTTAAAATCAATTCGAATCCATTGTAGCTTCTTCATTTTAGACTTCACTGCAAACGAGAATGCCCCGACCCTGGGAAAGGGTATGGGAATAGGGAAAAGTGGACATTGGACGCACTTGGAGCATGTGTGCGCACCATTTCATGCTCGAAAATAGTTTTTGGCCAACGATTGGGGCAAGCGGAGGAGTCCAAGCAAATCGGACAGGATATGAGACAGTAGTAGCAGGAGCAGGAACAGAACCAGGGCCACGACCAGGGCCAGGACCAAGACCAAGACCAAGACCCCGGGACCGACCGAGCATCGCCCTCTGGTGCATCGTAAAAAATAAGCAGCAGCAAATTGTATTTTTATGAGCTGAAACTGTTTTGGGGCCACATTTCAATGTCGATAAAAACAACGACGGTTTGCTTGTCGATGCTGGGCAGTGGCGGTGGTGGAAATGGAACCGGAACTGGAAGTGGAAGTGGGTTCGAGTGTGGACAGCACCCCCAACCGACAACAACAATAAAAACTGAAACAAAAACTTACAACAAATTACAAATAACGAGGCAAACACACCGGAGTGTGAGGGTGTCTGTGCTAATAGAAAACCGTGTGGCCAAATTGCACGGCCAGCTAACTCTGTCCGAAAAAGGAAACTCCGGAAAACAGCAGAAGGAGACGGCGACGGCGATGGAGACGCTCCCCCGTCAACCGGACATTCATTAGGGCTAATTAAACGTAATCAGAGCCCCAACTGGGGCTAGACTTCATCCCGGAATTTGAAAAGGAGGAGTGTCCAGAGCTTGGATTTGGGGCCATATCGTTGTCATAGCGAAGCCCAAACTCCTGGCAGGACCCAGGTATGTATATGTAACATATATTAGCAACTGGTCCCCAGAAAGAAGCTTATATCTACTCGCTTACACACACAGAATCATACTATACTATGAGGACAACTAACTCTCGACGTCTTCTTGAACCTTTCTTTTCAAATTAAAGGATGTTACTTAAAATGCTAATCTACCATATATGTACGTATACCAATTTTCCTATAACAGGCTTGTATCAGATATATCGATACCATCTTTCTTAGGTTCCGATTCGAGACAAGCTCTGAGACTATAACCCACAAGCAGACCCTCTGCCACTATGGTCCTTTGTCCAATGGCACTTAGATTTGGCCAAGATGCTCCAGTTTATCTCTTCTGTTGGCAATATCATATCAAATATGTTCATCATGCGCCGCCGTTTGATTGCTACTGGGATTCTAATATTAATTAAAGGCTCAAGGCAGCCACAGCCCACACACATGCTGCTGTTCTTGGCGGCATCTCCATCGCCATACCACTCTGTCTGTGTGCACGCCCAGTAAATAAATATAATTAGCTGAGAGGAGGAGCAGCAGGAGAGCAGGTCCTCTGGAGGAGGTCCCTCCCGCCGCATGTGCTCTGTGTGGCACGCAAAATGAGATGACACTAAATCAAAGTTATTCAACTCACGTCGTTAAGTCATTAATCGAACAATGCACGGCAGGAGCGGCAGGAATATGCCAGGACACAGGACATGGGACACACACACACACTCGGGGGACGCCCACACCCACGCACATGCACACACACGGACTCGTAACATATGCTGATATCGTCGGCTTTAACTTTGCCTTGGCTTTGGCTTTGGCTTTGGCCTTTGTCTTGCTCCTGATCCCGTTCCCGGTTCCCGCTTTCCAATTCCCGCTTCCGTTTCTAGCTTTGGCTCCTGGACGACGACATCACGTTGAGGACCCCGTTGGCACATAATAACGGGCCCCCGACGACGATGACGATGATGATGATGTGGCCTTTGAGGTAAGCGGCGCCAACACGGGACCCATCACATCATAGCGCCGCTCCTCGGACCTCTGAGCTCCGACCACCGACGTCTATCCAATGCATTATTAAACGCATAAATTTCGACTCAAGTGGCGGGCACCCCCGAAATGTCCTTGGTGTCCGGGACAGAGATCCGTTAGGGCGGACAGGAGGCGGACATGGACACGAAAGCGGACGCAGCCCCGATTCCCGGAGTGTGGGGAACCCTTCTCCGAGTGACGACGGTCGGCGAGTGGTCGCGGACTGTTGCCGCCCTCTGTGGTGGTGGTGGTGTCGGAGGGCAGCAGCGCATTTCAAAAGTGCATTTGACAAGACGCCACTACGGGCCCGCGTACACAGTGGGAAAATATGCAATTGTGCTAGAATGGTAAGCTTTTAAAATAATTATTTAAGTCATGCCTATGGCTAATTATTTATTAAATTAACACATTTATTACTTACTGATAAACTTTTCCAATTTGTTTTATAATATTTATACTGCAGGATTGTGGGTAGTTTTGTTTCGGTGTAATAGCGCCTGGCTGCTTGGTGGGCGGACAGGACAGCCAACCGCAGATCTCTTTAGAACTGTTTATGCTTCTCTCCACCAGCCATCATCGTCATCATGCCCATTGGCCAGGAGAGTCCTTGGAATTGAGCAGGATTTTATGCAACAATTTGGGCCTCTTGAGATGCAAGTAGACGGAAGTCGTTTCAATGCAATTTCGTCTTTAATCGTTATGAGGATCTGCATGTTTTTATAATTCTCGTCCTGAATAATATGTTTTAGAAAATGTATAAAAAGCTGTGCAAACGCCACGCAAAAAAAAGCGTCGTATACATATGTTCCGATTATTTTTGATACTTTCCTTTTTTCTAGCTCTGCAAATCTGGAAGGACCAAACTTTGCCAGCTTTTCCATAACAACGATAATTATGGGAATTAATAAACGGAGGCAATGCTAATTTTGAGGATATGGAAAGCCAACTTTAACAACGTTTAGCCAAATTGGTCGGACAACAAATAATCGCGTAGCCTATGCCCTGCGAGGAACTAAACTGAAAGCCAGCTCACAGAGCCCGAGGCGGAGCCCGGCCGGCCAGCTGCTTTGCCATATTTATGCGGAAAAGTAAAACCACCATCCAGCGTCCACCAGTGGCCATATAGCAGTCACCGCATTCAGGAGTTACATCACAACTGGGCAGCGATACACAGGAACAGGAGCACTGGCGGCTGGGACAGCAGGATGAGTATGAATGAGGTGGACCTGCGGAATGGCAGTCGTCATTGGGCGCAACTGTCGAATGAAAGAGAAGAGTGGCAACTGGCGAATGGCCCCGGTAATAGGATTATGCCCGGGCTCCATCAAAGCCAAAACAACCGCAACCACGCATAATTGTTCAATTTATTTATTTAAGCACGAAATGCGTTGCCCGTAGCCCGTAGCCCGTAGCCCCAACACAATGCGCTCTCACACACACTCACACTCACACACACAGTGGGGGATCCTGGATCCTGCAATCCATCCTTTTTGGCCATTCATCCTGTCCTGCCCAACCCGACAACAGAGCAATTCCCATCGCCCAGTGCTTTCCTGGCCCAGCTCCTACTCCCGGCAGTACGGCAAACGTTTTTCGGTTTTTGTGGTCAATGAAAAATCGCTTTAAATAATGAATTTCATTTAAATAAATATTTAAAAAGCTGTCAGCGAACTTTTATGGGCTCTCATGGTGGGCGGGGAGTCGTTCAAGATGAATGGGGTGACTATGTGGCGAAGGGATCAGCACCTGGCCGGGATTGATTGGTGTCGGCGGAGCCGGCCACACCAGTGACAAAGGAAATCTTTTATGGACTCGGTTATGGTTCATATTTATATTTAGAAGCGATCAATTTAAGCAGTTTAAAAATGAACATAAGCGGTAATGAATTGTTTATTTTACTTACATTAAATGTCTTTCAAATTGTATATATTTTTGTATTATTTATAAAGACTATTTAATTCAGCTTTTGCTTTTAATTTTCTAAGATATTTTAGTTTGTTTCTATTAAGAAAATAATTTATATAATTTGCAAACCAAACTGGCCATTTATGAAAGCAAATCAAACTAATTTCACATAAAAAATAAATATTATAAATACTTTCAATGTTGTTTTTTGCTTAATTGATATTTGTATTTATATTAAAAGTATAGCCAGGTCTAAATCTATGCTTTTCATAGATTTTCCATGGGGCTTTACGAGGAAACTGTGACTTCTTTATTTAATTTCAATTCGCTTCCGTTTCCGCTTGCTTCGCTTCGATTCATATTTCATTCTCGTTCCCGTTTTATTGCCAAACAATCAGCGAGGGGGCAGTCGGCAGACACGAGAAATTATAATTACAATTTGGCATCCGTATACCCGCCGCCACGACCAGGACTAATTAGTCTCCTGAGCGTGTTCTCTGATTCCCAATTTCTGATTATTGTAAATCTCCGGTCACGCACAAACGAAACAATTCATAAATTTAATTTTTCTGCGGCGCAAAGCAGGAGGGGATCGGGATCCGAGACGGGGCACTGGGAACTGGGAGCTGGGAGCTGGGAGCTGGGAGCTGGAGGTTGGGACCTGGACAGGAGCAACTGATGCTAGAGTCGCCGCCACTCGACACGTCGCGCAGCCAGCGAATTCCCACAATAAACATTTGCACGGGGCAGTCGGCGAGGATGATGATAATGTTGATGACGATGTACTATAGTTGCCCCATGCCCCATGCCCCATCACCTCTACGCCCAAGAGGATGATAATGATGATGATGATGACGACGATGTGGGTAATGACGCTGATGACGACACACCGCTGGGAATTATTTGTATATGCAGTCATGTAGCATCGATTAATCATTTTATTATTATTGCCATTCGCTGGCGTTCCCACAGCTCGTGATCCTCATACATACGAGTTTTTGAAAATAACGGGTAGAAAATGGGAAAGCGGGAAAACGCAAAACGGGGTCGCACTCCATCAAGGTGCATGCGTTGGAATTGAAAACACTGTCCATAATCGCTTCGGGGCATGTCCATAGCTTTTTCGATTGATGGGTTCACAAATCAGGCCACCGCCAGGGCAGAAATTGTATTTTTTGAAATGATGGATCTCAATCATTTTTTGACAATAAAAAAAGGAACAAAATTAGGCCTACTTCATGCATATATCCCATATCCCTCATAATAGTTATTACAATACAATCAAATTTGTTCTTAAAGTTAAATGTTTAATTCTCTTAAACATGAGTATTTATTATTTTAGAAGTGGAAATATTTTTATATATTGCCAATTTATCCTTGTATGGCCTCCTTGCGGGGGATATTGTAAATGTAATCTGAAGTTTGCAACGCATTAAAAAGCGACATTTCATAGTCCATATCGGCAGCCTTG
>JAEIHY010017172.1:0-13510 GCA_018904565.1 Drosophila tsacasi | reverse complement strand
TGGGGCTTCACTTTTGGGGCTTCTCTCACCTAACGCAGGACCACGACTAAGTGCTCTCCCTCTCTGTCTCTCTCTCTCTCTCTGCAGGTGTCGTGGGTGCGGCACAGGGACATACACCTGCTGACGGTGGGACGGTACACCTACACCTCTGACCAGCGCTTCGAGGCCATGCACTCGCCCCACGCCGAGGACTGGACCCTAAGGATCCGCTACGCCCAGCGCAAGGACTCCGGCATCTACGAGTGCCAGATATCGACCACGCCCCCGATCGGACACTCCGTCTATCTCAACATTGTGGGTGAGTACACGTCCCGCATTACCTTGCAGGGTGTCGCGGGTATCGCCTGGCCAGGTTTTAATAAGAGTCCTGTTAGTTTTATTGCTGGCAAGTATTCCGACGCGACTTGCTTTCTTGCTCCCAGTTGGAACTCAGGAAAGCCAGTGTGTCGCATCTCCCTTTTAGCTGTCCCCATTATGGCATTAATTCCCGCACACCCACCCGAAGCACACACACACCCCCAATGCCAAACGCGGCGAGTTAATAAAGCGCGTCGTTCCGCCCCCTTCCGATGTGCTCTGCCAATTTGTATGCCGGGCACACGACAAGCTCCCTCGCTCCATCCCCCCTCGACCGTCTTGGGCGCCGCGTCCTGGCCTCGGTCCATCGCCGAGAACCGAGAAACTGACGCTGAAACGGGAACTTTTAGTTGGCTACGTGTGAGTGATTTGCCAACTACTTTGATGTTTACACTGATATCTAATCTGGCGGCAGGCTCCTGCTCCTGCTCCTGCCCTTGCTCCGTCAGTTGACCACTTGATGGCGTATCTATTTCCGGGTCTCCATTTCAGCCACCTCCCATCCGTATCCGCATCCGCATCCTCATCCGCATCACCATCCGCACCCATTCCATCCACTCCGCCTTGGTGTTGCGCACATGTTTGTGTCGTTTTATGGCAGCTTTTTGCTGTTTGATGATTCCCCTGGGCAACATTTGCACTTTATGGCTTTTCACAGGCCGCCGTGCCCTCCTCCCGCCGTGTGCTTCCCGCTTCTGGCTCTTCCCTTCTCCGCCGAGGACACACCACATGATGATCTGAGATCCAAGACGGAGGAGTGCCTGCCTCGGCTCATAAATCACATCTCTTAGGCGACTCGGAGATGCGGCAAAAGGCAATGGCAGCGCCAGGAAGCGTTGCCTTCTTTCAGGCGCCGCAAACTAATGACACGACACACAATCTTTTGCGTATTTTAGATTTACTTTGGCCAGGCCGCAGCTGCGGTTTGCTTGACAGAAGTGCCGTGGGTAGGAGGGAAAGGGAGGACTACTTCCTTTGGATAGTTTTCACAGGAATAGAATCCTCGACTCGCAGGATCAATGCAAGCTAAGGATCCGCTGAGATCAAAGAGCCAACACCCAGCCCAAGCTATTTGTTATTATAAATTAGGCGCCTGCTTTTCCCTCTTAAGTTTCCTTTTTTATTTATTCTCCGCTCCCTTCCGGATATTACATTTAAATAAAAATGCCCCCCGAGGACGCTTTTCAATGCATAATTTATTTTATTAATTGTTGGAAAAATTACGGACGACGCCGGCCTGGGAAAACGCGTAGGAAGGCACTCACTCACCCTCACGCTCACAGAGAGAGGGGAGACGGACGTGGCCAGGGCCAACAACAAACAAATATGAAAATAAATAATGCAAATTTGTTTATTTTTCACACTGTCACAATATTTGAATAGAAAGCAAAGCACACAGACCCACCACACACCCAGTCGGAGGGACAGAAGTTGCGTTGGGAGCGGGACTCGGATTCGGAATCGGAATCGGAGTCGGAGTCGAGGAGAAGGACGAAAGGACGAACATGTGTACGGTTGCATGAGGCAGACTATAAACATAAACCAAACCATTATTATAATGTCAACACAAACACACATAATTCCACTTTCAACACTTTGCCTCCGGGGTTCGAGTGGGGGGGGTGTCTACCATGTGCAGAGGGCGGTGGTGGATATGGATATGGATACGGATACGGATAGAGGTTGCAGGACACGAAGAGCTGGGCCAGGGGCAGGGGCAGGGAACTAGTGAAGGAGCTGGCATCCTGGGGGCGTGGGGAACGGCACAAATACATTTGCGGTTGTTTGTCTGAGAACCGGCGAATTTCCTGCCCAGTTTGAGACTCTGATTCAAATTCGGATTCAGGTTTTGGCTTTTGGTTCGAACGTTGGAATGGTTGTCCAGCACTGCAAGGAAAGTTTGATGCTTTCTGAGCAGGAATACATTTTAAATTGGTATAAGAATATACAAATTAATAAGATAGTTGATAGTTACAATCAAAGGGAATGCAAACAACTGAGCAATTCAAAACCCAGAGTTGAGTCCTAGTTTTTTCGAGTGCCTCTGAACTCTCCCTCGTCCTGCAGCTCCTGCTTCCTGCTCGTGGTGTTAGTTAATAGCGAGGGGCAAACGTTAACAATCGTCGTCCTTGTTTTGCCAAATGCCAGCAAATAAAGTGCGTCCGTCCGTCTGTCGTCTGTGTCGTCTGTCGTCAGTGGCAGGACGAGTAGGAGGGTTCGTTCTCGTCCTCGTTTCGTTTTCAGCATTTGTCAGCGGCGACAGCCATGAAATCGGGTGGCAACGCAGGACCTTCAGGAATCAGCAAAAGTTATTGGTTTTGTGCGGTGCGACATGCGATATGCCGAAAGCCAAATAATTCAAGTCAATTTCCTGGACAAGCCAGGCACTGAATATTAGTGTGAGCGCAGAAAGGATGGCAGATGGCAGTTGGAATGGGCTGCGTCCTGGCAGACGTCAACTAATAGACACAACACGTTAAGGACATGCAGGCGAGTAGCTCGCCTTTAAGGCCAACGTATGGATAAATATGAATTCGATTTGAGGAGAGAGAAATTTATGGGCAGCCCGAAAAAAAAACTACATACTCGTACATATATTTTCAGAGCAATTTCCACGCCCAACACTTTCGCTTATTGTTAGTTTTGGGCTTTGCACAATCCGCTTAGCGAGCGTCCAGGGAAATAGCAACGGAAATATTAGGCTCAACACAAAAGCAAGCTTAAACTGCGAAACAATTCCCGCTCTCAATGATTATCAAATGTGCAATGATTTTCGCATCGCATCGAATCGAATCGAATCGAATCGAATCGAATGGAGTCGAGTGTCGACCTGTCCAGTGCCATATAATATGCATTGTGTTTGGGCGTTTGCGGTGCATATTGAATATATAATGCACTGCTGACAGATTCTGGCTTTGCATCCTGTCAACTGCAAGCTGTTTGCCAGGACCGCACCGAACTGGACCGAACCGGACCGCCTTTTGTCCCGATTGTTCGCTCGGACAGGCGGAGTCAATCAACGGACAAAAGTCGATTTCGCCATTCGCCACTCGCCACTCGCATTTGGCATTCTCATTTATATATGCGTGTGTGTCGACGGCAAGTTCATAAGCCGTCGCCCAATCAACTATTGAATCGATGAACCGTGTACGTGCCATGAACCATATCCTGCCACGTCATTGTCCTGCTGGCCCATTGTTCCGCCCCATTCCATTCCGCCGCAGAGAGAGAGAGAGAGAGAATGCTTGTTGCGCCCGAGCCCTGGGGGACCGATTTGCCATTTCAATTGGCCGAAAACTTCAAAGTTAGCAACTAATTGGCTTAAAAGGTCACAACCCGATACAGAGTCATTATAATTAAGAAATAAACCAAGAAACCAGCTTGAATCAGCTTAAAACCGTTCTTTAAGTCAGAACTTGGATTCGGAGAGAGAGGAACCGAGGATTACCGAGCACTCTTATGGCACTTTCTTCTCTGTGTCGTGTTTGGAAAGTGTGCACGTTGACGGTATCATTAAATCGCGCTTCGTAGAACAATGGCGACAACGACAACAAATTTTATTACCCACAACCACGGCGAAAAGATGAAGGTCGTCCCTGGTCCCGGGCCCGGCAACTTCGGGACAATTCAATTGAAAACGCATAAAGGTTTATGAGCGTGTAAGCCTTTGCCATTTCCGAGCCTCAACTTTGGTCTCAGTTTCAGTTTTCGGCCCCTTTAACTGGGTGCTTGTGTCATGTTATAGGTGGCATTATGTTAACCTTTACGGCGGCAAAGAAAACATATAAAAAACACACACATACAACGCTGCACAATAGTAAAGAGCATTATTAAGGCGGGGATAAGGATAAGTTCTTTCTGTTAAGTAAACTGTAGGAATTTGTTATTCAGGGATCGGCTTTACTCTGTATTCGAATTAAATTGAATGTCTAACGTCTAGCCAAAGTCTATTAAGAAGCCTTAAATATATATGTATATTTAAATTTAAAGATAAAGTCATAGGTTTTATTTTATAGAATTTATATTTAGTTTTGAGTAGCTTAAGACGTGTTGTAGGCTTAAAAATATTTGTAATATACATAAACCAGCCACAATGCTAGTCTTCCTGCCTGGTTTAACTCAGGTAGCTGCTGGCTATAGCAAAATAAGCCCCTGAAACGATTATGTGTATGCGCCTAAATGTCACATCAGGTTTAGGAAATAAAAAACTCTTTAAGGGAGTCGTAGACCTATTAAAAATCGGCTTGTAAACAACCCGAAATCGAAGTGGGCGGAATACAGGCAACGGCAACAGCCTTCGTGAAAATGATTTTATTTTTTTTATTTTGTTTATATTTTGGGAACATACACGTTTGATAGCTTTTATTTGTATTTTTATTGAAATTTATTGTTTGATTTACAGCACAAAGGCGGCAACACATTGCGGCATTTACATTTGGGGGTTGTTTCGGTGTGTTTCTGTGTGATATTATCCCATCCCGAGGCCCGGTGGTGTGTGGTGTGTGCGTATGTTTCGGGACTGCCCTTTGGCCATAAATCACATTCGAAAGCCCGGCATAAAAGTTGCAAATTAGGCTCAAATGTTGACATGGCGATTAATCAAAGTGCAAGGCGCAAATGCAGCAACTAATTCGATAAGGCCGGGCCGAAAGAGAATGTGTGTCCTGGAGTGGCGATGCCGAGATAAGGAGTCATGAATCATTCATAAGCGCCGCTTACACACATCCCACAGACGACGACGACGACGACGACGACTCCCAATTACGGTGATTATCGAGTCTTTGAGTCCCCTTTGAGTCCCTTGGCAGTTTGGTCACGCACTCGGCGGGGCAGGCACTGGGCCAAAATAACATCACTGAGAACACAGGCTGGTGGTCGAGGAGATATCCAATTTATTTGCTTGTTTTAAGTGCAAACTAAGACTGCCCCATTGACGCAATTAGTCACATCAACCGGGGATAACTCTTCACTGGACTCATGTCCCTTTTTGCGGTTTAACTGCTACCGATTCGGTGGGTGGTTGGGTCGGCCGGCACACTAAAAACTAAAAATCAGCAAAGATAATCGCCTGGGAAGGCTCCCAGGAGCGCAGGACCGGACTGTGGGCCGTATGCCAAATTAAAGTGGAGGAAAAAAAAAGGGTCACAGATGGGGTCACCTCCTTGGACTGCGGGTTATTTGAATGCTCCGTCGCATGAATGGCATAAATAATAAACTTGCTTCATTTTTCTTCTTCATGCTGCGGCGGCGGCGCCCACACGCACAGCGAGCGACCCGAAGACGTTTCGTGATTTCCAGCTGATCCCCGGTGGCGTATACGTAATATTTATGTCATATTAGTTGGCCGCCTTCTGTGAGCAGTTGCCAAATGCCAAATATCCGACTAAATTATACATATAATATATACATCTTAACGCTCAACTTTAAACTGAATAGATTTTCAAATAGAAACGCAAACTACTTGATTAGTTTCAACCTTAATATACCTTTTGAGAGTAAAGATTTTCCTTTATGCGCAACTCTTCTCAGGAAAGACATTTTCCCCTGGAATCCCTGGGCAAAAAAATGAGCTGGAAAACTTTTTCGGAAAAAGGTTCTGCTCAGATTATTCGCATTGCACATCAGGTTGACCGAGTTGCCGCCGCCGAAGCATCAGCCGGAGATCAAATCTGCGGCAAATGGGCCACGTAGAGCCGGCGGAGCGAGAGCGGCGAGATAACTGCGAGGCATAAAGAACTTCAAATGGAGATTGAGAGATACGAGGAGTAGGTTGCATAAGAAAATGGGGCATAACCCGAAGGACCCCGTGCTCCGCCCTCGCCTCCCTTCGAGTGGTAGCCATTTGCCAGTACATAACTTTCACTAACCTTTAGCGGCGTTTTCTGCCATGAGAGCACATTACCGTTAGCCGACTACAGTAACTGCAGTTTCAGAGACGCACATACTAGTACCACAAACACACACAGCACACACACACAACGCACACTCACACCGCACAGATGAAAGTCTTAAACTGACGAAAGTTGTTCAAGAAGCGGAAGCGCTAAAGCAGCCATTTTGCTTCTTCAACAAAATGGCTGAGCGTGGGCTTTGGGCAGAGAAGAAAGGAAGAGCACAAGGGGGTGTAAGGCGTAAGGCGGAAGGCGGAAGGCCGTAGCAAAAAATCCCAATTTATTAGCATTGAACAAGAGCACAGTGAGCAAGAACACGGCCAGAAATGAGATTGTTCCCATTTTGCAGGGAATTGTAGGGCAAAACTTATGATTAGAAGATGATGAATATTAACTATATACATTTTAAAATATAATTAAGTCATAGCTAAGAAAATGCTCCTTTAAATTGAATAAAACAAGGCACATAATATTTATTTATTATAATATAAATAAAAAGGCTTGGTCGTTGAGTTACTTGCTTAGCTCAAGCTATCAACTTGAAGTTGTATATATAAAAGTATATATAAGATTAAGCATATATCCGATCAAGCATTTCTCCCAGTCTCACCACTGGAATAAGGCAAAGTGTCTGCGGGGGAGGTTTTGTGTAAGGGTCAGGGAGAAAGTTGAAAATTTGCAATTTTAGTTACGGCCAACCGACATTTCAATCAATGTCCTTGAACTAATGACACAATTTGTTGTTGACTTTGCCTAGCATTTGAATTTGAGATTTTTTTTTGTTCCCCTCCTTCCCCTCCTTCCTCCCCCTCCTTCCTCCCCCTCCGATGTTGCTGTGCAGTGCTTTTTGCCATCCTTGTTCTTCATTCGCAGCGCTTTCTTTATTTTACGTTGAATAAGAAAGTAAACAAACGTGGAAATGTGGAAATATCAAATACACACACTCTCTCCTGATGGGCTGACGGGTTGATGGGGGTTTTCCGGGGCTTCCTGGGGTTTCCTGGGGTCTTCGGGGCCACTCCGAGGGTTACTATTGTACACACGCTCTGGTTACGCAGCAGGAAAGAAAACAATTTAACGCAACGGTAGATAAATTTGCTTAAACAGGCTCAGGACGACTCTGAGTGTCCTTGGCCCTTTGCCCTCCACTCTGTACCCCCTCTCTGTCTCTCTGTCCCTTCCCCCTATCCCAGTGCGCTCTTTGTTTTTTACTTTTATTGTTGTTTGGGCTTAACTGAAATGAGCTTTCAAAATGTTTTATGCGCCTTTTTGTGTGTGTACCGCAGCTTATGCAATGATTTTGGCTTTTGCCGTACTCAAACCGCTTTCGCTCTCTCTCTCTCTCCTTCCAGAGCCCGTCACCGAAATCGTCGGCGGCGGCGAGCTGCACATCAACCGTGGATCCACCATCAATCTGACCTGCATTGTGAAGTTCGCCCCGGAGCCGCCGCCCACCGTCATCTGGTCCCACGAGCGTCAGGTGAGTCGATGGTGCGATGCCAGCCAAAGAAGCCAGCGAAACCACGGAAAACACCGCGAAACCGCAACGAACAACCACTTGACATGTGCCCGAGTCCGTGGGGCTAATATATACACCCGCACAGCCCCACCAAGAAAACAAACATATAGTAAATATAAATGTATAGTATAGTATATACACACAGTCTGGATAGCCACCGCATCAATAATTGCGCTTGACAAGGGTCCATAATGGCAGCGATTATTGTGTGTGTGTGTAAAAGTATAAACTAAGAACTACCCCTGAGAGGAGGACAGTCGTTGTTCTTACATTTTGTAATTGCTTGGTCCGCACAAACTGTCACAATCTGACATTTGGCCTTAACTTTAATTGAATTCGGTTCGACAGGGCAATCACTATACATCCAGCACTTTTTGTCTGATATTTACTTTGCCTTAAAAGTAGTAACTGGTCACCATTTACTTTGTAGATTACCTAGGATAAATAATTTAGAAGCATATTAAAAGAATTCATTTTTTAAAATAATATTAATGAAGAACAAGTTGCCAAGCTTTTAAGTATATTAACAAGAGCCCTGTATACCCTGTCAGTTGTTGTATTCTGTAAATGTCAAGGGTATGTCCGTTGCTGGTTTCTATATTTAAATCTCCATCCTCGCTCCTTTGTTTTTCTGTTTTTTTTTTTTGAGTTCCTCGGGAAATACATAAGGAAACTAAGCTGCCCGGTCAGAGCCAGAGCGGTGCTCCCCGGGCTTGACTAACATGCTGTCATTAATAAAAATTTAACTATCATACTCCCAGAATCCCGCCCCGAAAAAAGTTTTGTGTCCCGGCACTAAGCTGCTTGTGTTCGCCGTTATTTATTTCAGATCATAAATTTCGATTCACCTCGCGGCGGCATATCATTAGTCACCGAGAAAGGTGTGCTGACCACCAGCCGGCTCCTGGTGCAGAAGGCCATCGCCCAGGACTCGGGTGTCTACACATGCACCCCCTCCAACGCCAACCCCGCCACGGTGCGCGTGCACATCGTCGATGGTGAGTAGCCCGGTATGCAAAGCGCCTCCTACATTCCCTAAATATGAGTGTTGTCGCCTCGTTGGGCACGTTTGCAGACGTTTGGGTTTGTGTCGGGGCTAGAGGCACTGCGAGAAATTGTTGTGCAATAAGATATAGTGATGATATGATATATATTGATCTAAAAAGAATGGAAATCACATGAAGAAGTGATACTTTTATGGAATTACGATGGGATTTAAATAAGTTCATTCCTTATTTTTTAGTTCGAAAAATAAACCCGATGTGTTGGTGTGAAATTAACTTTAGATTCGTATTTAGTAAGGCCAATACAGGAAATTATTTTGATTTTAAAGAACCATTTGTTTTAAATGAAAATTAAAATTAAGTGTAGCTATACTTTTATGGTAGTTTTTTTTTCAATATGTTTTGTTAGACATCCATTTCTCTTAGTGCAGAACCTACAGGCCGCAGTGGCAAGCGGGTCACTTGGGGGCTTGGGCTGAGATGTCCCGGCACAGCAAGACAAATGTGCGGCGCCCAAAAGTCAACTAAGCTTGTTTGGCTTTATTTGACAGACGAGCGCGTCCAGTGATTGACGACAACTTTTTCTAAAAGCTCGTAGTGATAGCCCAGGGAGGTGGTGGGGACAGTTAGGGGGGTGGAGAGAGAGAGAGAGGCGAGCCTTTTAAGTGGCCTGAAAATTTTGAGGGCGGTGGGCGGCAAATGGCCGGTGGAGCGCTTTGACCAACAATTATCCGGCAACGGTGCGTATGAGCAATGCGAGCGCAAGGCTGGCAAGGAGAACTTGCATTTCATTTTAAACTTTTTATTTTTATACAAAAATAAAAAGGAACAAACAAGACAGATAGCTAAGGTTTTATTTTAAGATGTTTTTAAATACAAGAAAAGAAATATAAGAAGGAATTAAACTAAAGCCATGACTGCTTTGGTTCTTGTTAGTTTTTCCAAAAGCGTGTAAAGTTATGTGTTTAAGAAGAGCTACTCAGAATTAAATTTCCAATCAAATCAATCTGTTTTCATTGACTCAAGGAAGTATCCCTGTAACCCCTTAAATTTGATACCTTCCCCCCAAGTTTTTCACAAGAAAGCCTGTGACTTGCAATCCCCACTTGATTTATCTGAAGCATATTCATGGGGCCAGTCCTCGAAAAAGTATAATTTATTTGGCTCTGCCGCTTGGATCTGCTCAATTTGTTGCTTAGTATTAGCCAATATCTCGAATTTCCGCCTTCAAAGAAATTAGTTGGGGGAAAAACTTTGGGCATCAACATTTGCGCAAGTTTTGACTCGTTTATGCCGCAGACGCCTCTCATTTTTCGCCCGGGCCAAGTTCGCCGGAGGATTCCAGCTCCGGCTTTTCTTGCTACCCGACTCCCCCGCCTCCCGCTTCCCGCTTTTCCGCCTTCTGCCTTTTCCGCCCGTCGTTCGCCGCTTCCGCTGAGGCCGGAAAAAAGCGCTTACAAAGCAAAAAGTTTAACAACTTGAGCGCAAATGACTTTGGCGTGTAAGCGGCACGCTACAACAAATACAACTGCGTCGTGGAATTAGACTAAAATAACAACAACTAGGGCTAGGACAAGCCCTATAGCAGTACGGCTATATAGCCGTACAGTGGGAGCCATATAGCAGCTGACAGTGTAGAAGAAGCAACTTGTTAAGTGGAACAACTGCTGAAACTTAAGTAATTAACACAAGTTGTTTGCGCTCAGCGTTGCGGGCAAAAGTGCCACAGGGCCGGAGTTCGATTCCCGAAAGGGGGTGATGGGGGGTTTTTGGGGTGGACAGGGAAGGGGGAGGCACCCTGCCACCCAGTCAAGTAGTTTATTTAATAAAAATATCTGGGAAACTGCACTGGGCGAAAGTGTCCCTGGAGTAGGAAAGAAATGTTAAAGCAGGAGCAGGAGTCTTACCAGAAAGTGTGTGTGATTTTTTGAAACAAAGCAATATTTTTTTACTAAATTTGTATATTTAAAACTCAATTTAATTAAGACAGATTTACGTTAGAGGAAAATTACAATTTATCACCAGATTCAAGACTAATTTACGAACTCTTTGAGCGGCGAAGCATACCTAAGGCAGTAAATGAGCTTTCAACTGGCCAGCCCTGCCTTCTATTTCCTTTTTCTTTTTTTTCCATTACAAAAGTCAGTCTGAGTTCCGCTTCATGCAGACTTGAATCCGTTGGCTTTGATGATTCGGAACAATATGGAATTAGGTAAATGGAAACTACGTCCTGCGAGCGTAAAATCCTGCCACAAATTTGGTGTACAAATTTGCAAAATACCATTGATTTGAGTGCTTATAATAATTGCGCTTTCATAATAAGCTGACACCTCGATTGGCCAAATCAAAGGCCAACTGGTGCATTCGGCATTGAATTGAATATGCAACGGCTGCCCCTGAAGATTGTGTTCGTGCCGCCATTGTCACGGCCTGGCAGTGTCAACTCGCATTCAGTCATTTCTCCATTTTCGATGCCCCGAAGTCAGAGTTCACCTCTGACTCTGAGGCGATTCTTGTCCCGGTTGCAAGCTGAAGCAGCATAAATGCTTAAATTATATGCAGAGTAGAACTGCTCAGAGTTTCGCTAAGGCTAAGATCCATTCAGCAATCGAAGTCTGGCCTATACCCCACCTACTTTACCCCTCTCAGACTCATCCTGTGCTCTGTGTGTACTCATTCGGCTGTTGCATTATTTATAATGCCGCCCGGCAGCATCAAAGCTTGAACACAAAGCCGCTTATACTTATTTGTTTCTGGCCCTGGTTGCTCTGGACTTCTGGCCATTTGAGGCGATCATTACACCTAGCCACACACAGAAGTCGACTCGGGGGCGGCGCACATCAAAGTCATTTTCATTAATTGAACCAAGTCCTAGACGAGCACACACAATCTGACCCTCAATCCAATTAAGTGTGCCTTTGAAGGACGAACTGGTGGCGAAAGGGAGGAGACTGTCATAAGTGACATTCAGCATTTATTTCCTTCTTTGGGCAACAAGAACGCTTAATTCTGTCAAGTCAGAAGAGATACTTGTGCTCTGTTCCAGTGCCTGTCCTGCATTTGCCACTAATTATAATAACAGCGGCCAGAACTTTATATTCAGCGTGATCTTGTTTGCTATTTTTCCGATTTACGAGGCGCCCTCCCTCCATGCCTTCGATAATCAGCATTCAGCTCGGGGATGGAGTGGTTTTTATGAGGTGTATTAGCAGCACAGTGCGGCCTCGTCACTGGCTTGTTATTAAGTAAAAGCTCATGATGGGCATCAAAAGAAATCGTAAAGGACGAACGATGCATGATAATTGAAGTCCCATCAACACGGGGCGGGGAACAGGGGAAGCAGGCGCGCACATTTCATGCCGAAATTTATGGTGGCTCCTCCCCTCGTGGCAGCCACTCTGCCACTCAAGTTGCTCCAAGTAGTTGGCCAGCTCCTTTGAATGCTGCTCTTGTTGTGGCCAGAACCTGTTAAGGGGAAGTGGTTTCACGCGATTTCTACACATGTTACGCAATGTTACACCTGGCAGACAGGAGAGCACAGATCCCGCCTTAACTATATAATTGCTGGCTGTAATGGCTTCCTCGCTGATTTTAAACCAATGCCACCCACGAACCAGAGTTCGCGGGGATACAATTTATTCAGGAACTCATATCTCCATAGATGCCAGCTGCAGGAATGTGGCTTCTGTTTGAGGGGAGCATTTTTATTGCCTGCAATTAAGTTAATAGGCAATAAAGCTTCCGGATTTGCCAGCAGCAGGCGCCTGCTGCCAGCAAAGGAGGCAGCGAGTCCTGCCTCTGCCCTCTGCCGGGACCTTCCTGCTCGGTGGATCTGCAAGACAGTAATGCAGTCTGCCAAATTAACTTCCTTCCCGTTTGGCTCTCTATCGCCCAGTCAATTCAGTTTTTTGCAACAATCGGGCTTGGCTGAACTTTGAACGTTAGTCCTTAAAATGGTCTGCTTGCATATATATTTTAAGGGGTTTTTGGGCTGGGAAAGAGTCCTGAAATAAGGTCAAAGAGATGTTCTAGTGATTGCATGCTTTTTCCCTAAGAAAACTCTAGATGATGGAGCCTGTCTCTCGCTGTTCGTGCCACCATTCAGAGTCCTTAACCTGCCACTAACACTTGCTTTTCTTTCTCACCTTCCAGGTGAGCATCCGGCGGCCATGCACACCGGCAACACAGAGCCCACTGGGAAGGCAGGTGCTCTCCCTCGGCCTTCGGCCTGGTTCTCGCTGGCGTTGCTCTCGAGCGGCACGGTGCTGCTGCTCCAGCTGACCGCCAGATGCTCTGGCAGTGCCACCGCCGCCGCCGCCGCCCACCATCAACCCCGGACTCGCATCAAGGACACGGACACGGACACGGCAGCAGGACGCGGCGGCAACCGACACTTGGAGATGGACCTTGTACAGCGACTGGGTTGCGGATTCGGATTCGGGGGTAGGAGGAGCCCGGTGCCTGGGACATAGTTCCATGGCGGAGAGCGGATCCGCACCGAGTTGCCAACTGGAATCCCATTTTAGGTTCGCTGCTCTCTTTCGGCTCCCATCACGACCCAAGTCCCCGGTCCGATCCCCGAAGACCTCGGTTCCTGGTTTTCGGTTTGCGAACCCGCGACCATGATCGGGGTGGAGCTTATCCTTTTATCACTAACTTAAGTAGCCCGACTTGGTCCGAGAAGTACGCATGTATTGATGAGATTTTTCTATAAACTAACGAACATAGCCATGGATGCA
>JAEIHY010017171.1:0-11000 GCA_018904565.1 Drosophila tsacasi | reverse complement strand
GAGCAAGTGCGCGGCAAATACAAAAAGTCACGGACTTATCAAACGACCCTCGTATAATAAAATTTAATTTTGTTATCAAAGAGGCCAAAGAAAAATCTAGGAATTTTAATCATTTTATAATAAATCAGGGAGAATGTAAATGTATATCACACATTTAGATACATTTTTTAATGACTCCAATTCATTAGATATTTCTTTGATCTCTGATTATTTATAGTTAGAGTGATTCTATATTTATATAAATTTATTGAAGATCCTTCTCACATTTTCTGAACAACACACGCCCCGAAAAATAAATATGAATGAAAAAAAACTAAAACGGAAGTGGAAACTTTGGGTAAACCAATTAAAAACTCAGAATGTGGGACGACAACATTCAGACAGAGTTTGACCACGAGACCGGCGGCAGGACGACGACGACGACGACTAGGATGGCGATCCGAATCCAACTCTGTCTGAAGACTGTGTGCCAGCCAGGTCGCATCCAGCCGCGATGTGGACCCCAGCCGAGGATCGTCGGAGGACAGGTGGCGAGATGGTTGGAAGGCGACGCCAACGGATACATAGTAGTCTCAGCCTCAGTCGAGGACTAACTGGTATATACATGGCTTGGCTTGGGATGGGGTATGGTTTTGGGAAGTGGGAGGAGCGTGGTATATAGACTGGAATTTTTCTTTTCAAGGGTATTACGCGACAAAAACCGTCACAAAAACCACAATTTTACTAATATTCAAACGGAATTAAGGACTGTTTCGAAACACTATCGATTGCCACACTATTATTCAGATATTTTCAACTATATTCCAGTATTTATTGATGCTTTTTCCATATATATATTCTACCAAGGTTTATACCCGCAGCTCCAGGCTCGCGATTTGGCCTCAGCAAGACAACGCACGAAGTGAAACTAACGGGGCTGGCATTCGCCTTTCTTGTCTGCCCAGATGGATGTCCTGCCGCCGGATTATGCTCCTCCGCAGCATAATCGAGGCATCGATCCCACTCGCACTCGCAGTGTGGTGGAAAGCTCTTCGCAGGAAGAAGGGTCTCGTGCGCAGGCCCGAGAATCTGGACGGGCTGTGCCGGAATGTCCTCCGCGGTCACATTGGTCGAGGGTGGATGGCAACTGTAGCAAGGCGACTTGGGGGCCGGAGTTGGGGCTCCAGGGCCACCTGGCCGGGCTGGACCAATCAGAGGCCGGGACTCTGATTCCTCCTGCCCTCCCATTCACATAGGTGGATCCCATGGACTCCCTGGGTTGGCATGCGAATCTCAGTCGTGCGTGAAATGCTATTAAAACGTTGCCGGGCCATTTTCTATTGTTTTTCCACACTCCCGTAGACATTTTCCCGTACATAGAAAAGTCAGCCATTTTGAAAATATTTTCTGTCTGCCGTGTGCGGGGGCTCGAAAATAGCTACAAGCTCAAAAGTTCGGAAAATGCCACGCTTTATGAATGAGCATCCACAATGTACTTGTTGTATTGCAATAAATTAGGCAATTTGATTGATTCGAATTGTACGTGAAAATATTTTTAAATTGGCCAAAACTTATGAAGCTAATATGAGTCGCATTTAATGGATTCTCATTTATTTATAAAAATGAATTTTATACAAAATGGTCTTTATATAAATGAATTTTATAAAAAATGGTCTTTATTTGATCTGATGGCCTTTACTCACCAACTTCTCTACCTCTATAATTATAATTATAATATAAATAATATGATTTGACGAAGCTAATTATTTGAGGATTCTTATTAATTACAGGAAATAAAAATACAAAGCTTAATTTATGTTATACCTAATACTATATATATTTTTGTTAGCTAAGCTGACTTAATTGCGAAATGTTAATAATGCGATTACTTTGCTAATGTCAATTTTTCACAAGCAAATATATTAGCAAAATATAATATTTATAATATTGTTTATTGTATTGTATTGTATGTGTTGTAATGTATTTTTGTATTAAAATTATAAGAAGCTTGTCACAAATAAATTGTTAATACAATAATGTACTCCTCTGTTATTTGACTGTCTCTCATTATCTGTCTTTAATTACTAATTTTCCTTTAATTACTAGTTTGTATTTATTTTCCTTTTTCTATTAAAGCTTTAAGGCTTACTCGTACACTTCGACCCTTTAAATTATTTAACTATTTCGATAGAAGGAATATTTTTAAGAAGGTTTCAAACAGATAGCTAGAGACGAGCACCGTAGAAACTACATTTTCTTATAATAATTCTTCCAATACTACATTAATTAAAATAACTAATATACTTAAACTCTAACAAGTATTCTTGAAACTTACAAGAACATTGAGTTACCACTCGGCATATGTACGAAGTTCTCTCTCTGTTCGCCTCCCCAACTGGGCACTTAAAGTAGCCAATAATCTTGGTCAACAGTGTGAGCAACTGCCTCGATTCTCAGCCAATTCATAATCCTGAAAAAAGAAACCTACTTCTCCCATAGATCCCAGCTTCCGGTCCAACCAACCCCCCACTATAGGTCTCCCCTTCTGATGGCCTGGCGACGTTGCTAATACGACGCGTTGGCCTAACCCTCATAAGCATAAAGCAAACAGGCAAACCATTGCAACTCATCCAAAAGCTATAATAAAGTTGCGGAAGTAAACAGCAAAGCAAAATAAACAAGAGGCACAGAGCGAGCAGAAAAAATTCCAAGCTGGGAAATGAAATGAAAATCAACCAAACGGTCGCAAAGGATTTTCGCATTTAGAAAGGATACACAGGAAAACGCAGACATTGGGGCAGACATTTTCGCAGACAAGACGGCGGCACAACAGCCAACAGCAGCCACCACAACACACTCAAGAGAATGATATTAAATTTCGAAAAATGTGCCGATCCACAGAGCGTTTTACTATTTAAACAAAGCGATTAAGGGGATGCACAGCCAGTGTCTAAAAGCAGCCTCCGCATTGATTGACGTAAATGAAGAATAATCGAATTGCGCCCATAAAACTCTAAACTAAGTGGCGGCGTTGTCGGGCGGCTAAAGTGTCGAGTGTCAGGCAGGGTACCATGGTAAACAGTGGGACTAGTATATAACACCTCATTAGATATTCAAGGTTAGATAATATTTTCAGTTAGAAATACCTATACATCTTCAATATACTAAGTTTGATAAACATTCTAAGAAATGTTGTATATTTAAATACATTTTTCGTGTTGGTTTACAATAAGAGCTGAACCTTCTATGCAAACATTCATTTTCCTAATCCTTTTAATTATTTTAATTTGGCTCTAATTGGAACCTTAGATTTTTTCCTAAGACACTTGTATAATTTTAACTCAAAGATTAGCGGAGCCCTGTGCTTTCATCAATAACCTTTATATGTACAAGAAATATGAAACAGATATTTCCCAAAATACCAATAAGTTCTGAAATCATTGGATATTTACAAGATCTTTACAAAATCTTTGCAAAACTTAATTCTCTATCTAAATATTATACTTTCTCTATTTTCTAGTGCCACCCACAGTGCTGAAATCAGTGGACGCAGCACTTCGTCCGCACTCATAAATCGTCAGCGAAAAAGTGTCAAACTTGAGTTGACAGTCGCCCCCCTCCGGCCAAAGTCAGAGTCCCAGCCTGATCCTGGGTTTCGGGAATAGATGTCCTGGCTCCGCTTCCCGTCGCACGTCAGCGGTAATTAGTGCAGCTTCGGCCGAAAGTCATCTTCAATTTCATTGCGCCAGCATAATCATCATTATCCTGTTGGGCCCGTTGTGTCGTCCCTCAAGCCGTATCCCGTTGTCCTCGCCTTTTCCACTAATTACAAAATAACTTTTACAGCATTTTGCGCTGGCTGTGTCATCTTTGTGCTCACTTTTTTTCGGGGGATTCCCCGTGGTGTCTATGATGTATGGCTTTTCGTTGGGTGATTTACGGGTGAATTGTGGAAGGAGTAGCTGAGGATAACTGTCAGTGAAGGGTTTCCCAGTGGTTTTAATTACCAGCTGGAAAATGTGACGACTTTAAAAGCGGATGAAATTCAACTCGGAATCCGTAAAAAGCACGGAAAGGAGATTTTTCCCAGGGAAAGTCGAGGGCGGGAAATTGATGAGCTTCTGTTGATCCAGCAGACTCATGCTGTCAATCCACATGTCCTCCCACTCAATCACAAAACTAAATGCTGCGCTCGTCGATAAGCGTGCCCGCTGCCACATAGTAAGAGTAATAAACCGAATGCCAGGGAGGAGGTCAAAGGTCGGGGGTGCTGCCAGCTGAGGGTGTCTCTGGCCCAAAGCGATTCCTGAGATTTAATATTTATTTTTGTTTGTGTGCAAATAGCTGGAAGCAGAAGAGATATGAAAGAAATACCGGACAGAAAACAGGGAAGAGGAAGTAACTGAATTTTATGTTTGATAGATTTTTCTTTAATTTTCGGAGATTTATTTAATTTTTTTAAATTATTTTGTATTTTTATTTAAAAAAGAGATATTCTTTTTAAATTACCTATAAATTATTTATGACATTTAATAAAAATACTTTTTCTGACAACTATTTTTTGTATACAAACAGTTTTTCTCAATTTTTTCCAACTTTAAGAATAGCTTTCCGCTTCATAATTAGCATATGCCTCCACTTAGGGCTCAACTCTTTGTCTGTCCAACAGCAACAATGAAATCCATTAGGGTCATAGACGGAATATTTATTCATTTGAAACACATTTTTCCTTCGCTTGCCGCACAACAATGAGAGAGAAACACAAAAGGCGAAGCGCGTCAGTCAGTGCAACTTTATTTCAGGCTAGAATGCACAGAACCCACTCACGCAAGGCCCTCGGAAACTTCCTTCCACACACCGGGAAAAATGTAAGCCACAACTGCTCTCACAGAAGTTTTGTAAAATATTTAGTATGACTTTTAGACTGTTCTTAAAATAAGTCTGATTTCTTCTATAATAATAGATGAAAAACAAATACTTACTATACAATTAAGTTAATAACTAATGAGCTTAAATTTTAGTAAATAATAGACTTTATTTTAAAATAACCAGTAAATTTAATGCGGTCTTTTTCTAGCAGTGTAAGGACGCCGTGGGACAGGCGGTATTCCGGAAGCAAATGCTTTTGTCGCCTGGCGTGTGCCGCTCATTGTTGGCGCTTTCGTTTTTTGTGTTTTACCCTCAAAATGCATAAATATAAATGTGAATCCGAGGCCCGAGAATGTCTTGATTAATGTTGGCGTACGTTGGCTTTTACCCCTACCAACCCAGCGCACTATAAGGGTGACCGAGAATGGGCAATAAAAATGTTGTCACACATCATTTAGCAACAGCGGGCAGTCCGAGCTAGGATTTTTTTGTTGGTTGTTCAAAGCTTTAAAAAAGTATTACAAACTTATTATAAATTTTTAAACATTTCAATTCGCCGGTGGACACCTGATACTCGTCGCTTTTTCCCCTATTTAACTCCAGACGTTGCCATTGCCTGCCAGGCATCATAATGAATCTAATCACTTACGCTCGAGTGCATCAATTATGCTGCCATCAGGCATCAGGAGGAGAGGAGGGGCTCATCCTGCGGACGGCCTGACAAAATGACTTTGCGCCGGATTCCACTCACTCCGTCGGAGTGACAGGCGTGGACGTGGCTTCATGGTGCTTTCAACAGAGACGACGACATCGTGCCCATTGTTAACTGTGAAAATTTGTTTGCAGCGTCATCGCAACAACAAGCTCGTCAAGTTGATAACTTTATGATGCTGAAAGAGCATACAAACATATATATATTTATGGGTATATTTATGCAACCCCAAAACTGGCCATAGAAAATGTGCAAATCTCAGCGTAACCGGGGTGGTGATATTAAAAAAGTTCAAAAGGGGAGTCTGTGAGGCAGTCAAATTATAAGTAGAAAACTATATAAAATATTGAAAATAGTTTGCAAAGTATTCTAGCTAAATTTAGGAACTTTGCTTAAGTGATATATTATTCTAAAGTTAGTCAAATTTTTAGAAAAGGTTTTATAGCTTTAAGAATATATTCAAGATACCTTAAATTTATCAAGCTCATATCCTTAAAGTTACCAGGAAAGTTCTCTTGGTCAGCTGTGTGAGGAAACCGCAAAATGTGTTTTGGCTTCATTAGAAAAATATTAAATTTCCTTGCCTCCGTCCAGAGTCCTGCCCGTGGAGACACAGGACTTTAATTGCTGTGAATGCGAATACTTAAAAGTTGTTGCGCCTTTTATGCGGTTGCCGTCAAAGCGAAACTCAATTAAGCTGCAGTCACCATCCCCGTAGAGCCACCCTCTCTGATTTAAAACTGCTGATACGGCGACAAGGACATCAATGAGGAGCCTTTGTCCTGGTTGCCCAGCAGTCAGCCACCGAATGCCTTTTCAAAGGCATTTTTAATTGAAATTATCCGATGCTACCTTTTGCAGCTTCTCCTCGTCCTCGGCCTCGGCCTCCCTTAGTTTCCAGCTTAAATTTGCGTTTTTCTGCCTTGTTACCTTGCAGACTCTGATTGACATGTGAGCCAAAGACGAGTCCTGCCGCTGTGAAAGTTCTTCCCTTCCTGGTTCCAGCTTTGTGTGCTAATAGCGTCCCTAAGTCGTCGAACGATACGCCATAAATCCATGTTAATAACGCCGTCTTAAAGGGGGGATCTTAAATGGGGTTGCTTTCTCAATTTGCAAGACTAGTATGCACATAGAAAAATAAGGGTAATTACCATAGAAGCAATAAGCAAAGGATAACGTGGTATTGATACCTCAATATAAATTTTTTAATTAATAAAACATGGCTCTTAAACCTATCTAAAATATTTTCTTTAATAATTTAAATTGCAGACAGAACAACTCTCTTTATACTTGTGTAAGATCCTTCCAAAAGAAAAGTGAGATTTCAAACTCAAAGACATTTAAGTGGATTAAGCGACTTTCATGTTGTGTCCTCAGTCTTTGGGACATCAACCCAAATGAACGACTACAGTGAAACAATTCACGAGGCACGCCCGGTGCAAAGGACTTGAGCACGGCGAACGGCAGGATATAACATAAAGACCCGCAATATGCCTTGCCAGTTGCCACTCGAAATATGCAAATATAGTCCTTTTGCGTGGGCGTGGCTGCAGGGGCGTTGCAACAGCAACAGCAGCAGCATCAGCAGCAAACAATGAAAGTAAATGCCAAAACATTTTATTGATTATCAGGCGGAAAGGAAGCTTAAACAACACAGAGGACAGTGGTTGGAGGTTTTATACTTATGGAAATACATATATGAAAACAATGTTAGATAATAACTAAAATTTAATAATTAATATTTCATATTTTTAAGCTTTAATTTGCCCGAAAATATGAATGATAAATATTTTAATTTTAATACTCCTTTCGGGGTATTATAATATCAGTCAGAAGCACAGAACAATGTGAAGGAGTCATTTCCGACCCTAGATACCATACATATACTGTTGTTGTTAAAATTAAAATAGGAAACTGAAAAAATTCTTTAGTCCCACTGTTTTTGGTACTTCAGTTGCCATTAGTCGGCGCCGGCGAGTGTACTACACTTTTTTCCAGTTGTCTGACGACGACAATGGGAACTCGAACTGGAGTCGTGGGCGGAAAAGCGGAGTGCGGATCCCAGATTGGTGGCATGGGTAAGAGCATTGAGCATTTTAATAACCGCAGTGGAGGGGCGGCCGAGCTAAGCGGGGAGCGGGAAGCGAACGCCGGGCGGTAATAATTTATGCCACCCAGCGGCTGCAAAAAAGGACATTGACAGTCGTCCTTCGTGGGCCGCCCGTTGAGCGATTTGTAATACAAAGTTCCCTTTCCAGGGATTGCGCTTTTTGCGCTAGTGGCATGGCCCAAAGGACCGCCTCCCTTTCGATGCGTTTGATATACGAGCGAAAGTTTAAAATTCAACGATAGAGATACACAGAGAAAATAAATCCTAAAATTTAGCAGAAATGTAAATTTAACGAAATTTTGAGTAGTTTTATTAGTTTATAGTAGTTGATGAACAAGAAGGTAAATAGAGATCTTATTTAAAGTATGAATTTCTGGGTTCTACTCGGGGAGTTCAAGAAAGAGTGAAGGCTTAAAGATATTGCAAGCACTCTGTCCTTTATTTATTCTCTTTCATGAAAATACTTTTCTAGAATATTTTCCTGTGCTGAAACTTCAAGGGAAAAATCGAGTGTCATTGAATCTTACAGCCTCTGAAGTGGTCAGTGCGGCGTCATAATGCAATTGTATAATTTTCTTAAAAGCTCACTGTCGCTGACAATAAACGTAACAATACTACGCAGCTCTCGAGTGCACTTACGGTCATTCAGAGATCACAAAAGGCATTACAGAAATTAAAAATGCCCCCAAATGGGCAATGAACTCCTCCGAAAAAACACATTTGGTCAGTGGCAGTGGCAAGTGGCAACGAAAACAATCAAGCAAATGGTGTAAATGGGACATTTTAGCTAATTGAAATGAGTTCGCAATGCAAATACGAGCTTACTCGTAGTAGTGGCTGCTGTGCTTGCCAAAAAATAAATAGAAATAAAAGTGCAAATCCTTGGCAGCTCCGGGGAGTCACGTTTCAGCCAGGAGGCTTATACCAAAGCTCCTTTTGCCTTCCATCGCAGGACCACCTGTGGCTGCTCGATGGGATGCCGCCGCCATCACGTCTCAGGTGCGAAATGAAGATTTATAAAATGGCAAATTGATTTAACGTGCCAAGTGCTTCTTAATTCAACAGCAGACTCCGCAAGTTGATAAAATTTTAATGCTTCCCTCAGGGGGCAGCAAGGCAGAAGGCGAGACAGAAACCTTACCCTCGCGCTCATGTGGTTCAATTTCAACCCCCCAGAGGCCTGGTAATTGAGGGTTAAACTAGCGCTTTGTGGCTCATCAACAGGTAATTTCTGTGCCGGATTTTTATGACAACTTGCTTGGCTTGTTAGTTCGTATAAATAATGCATGAGCGCCAACTTTAACCTAACGAGCCCAGCTCGATTCTCCCCTAAAGAGAGAATATACTGAAATTTGAATACTTGGCGGCATCACGTTTTCCGACTTTTCTTTTCGTTTCCCTTCCCTTCCCTTTTTGTATTGCCAATTGCGCGCCGCATTTTTTATTATTTTTCCTCTTTTCCTCTTTATTGGTAATACAATACATTCAATTCTGTTTTTGGCTTTCCTTGCGCAAACAGAGCGCGGAAAAAATTCAATTAAATGTAATCGCATCTATTCCCTTCTGCCTCCGTGACTGATTGTTCTAGGACAGAAATGCTGGAAAAAATTGAAATTAAAATTGAATAAATAGCCAAATAAACAGGCTCTTTGAAAATAAATGCTAATTTCGCGCTTTTCCTCAAGTTTCCAGTAAGAAATGTCTAGAGCCACTTTCTTTTTTATTTTTCTTCACGCCTCTTAAGTGTTCCGAGGCACGTGCCAAACCAAATCCTTTTAATGTGTCGCCAAAGTTGGGAAACTCGATATGGGAAGTTGTCAAACAATAAAAGAAAATTTGCTGCTTATGGATTTCTACAAGGTTTTGGTGAAAATAAAAAAAAAACGGATGTTTAGTAGGGAAAATTATAGAAAGGTACAAAAAAAAGGTAAGACTTATAGTACCCTACAATTTGTAAAAATCAAGTAAATCAATCAATACTGCTACATTTAGTCGTTAGATATTTGATATACAAATTATTAAATATATTATAAAGGCTGATTATTTTCTAACATTTCTGGATACGCAAAATTATTCATTTATTTGCCAACACCTAACTATTATCGACGAACTGCTATTTAATTCCATTATTAACCTTTGCATTGTGGAAAATCATAATAAACCATTTGCAAAATTTCAAACCCCCAGTAAACTTCTCCTTTGCTAGATCAAATTACCTAACTCTGAAAACTTTTCAATTACCATCCGATTCGATTAATAATACCACATCGCACTAACTTCATTTTGCCATCTGTTCGTGTAACCAGCTTAAATGGGGAAAAAACGCTTTCACTTTAGCAAGGACGCTTTGAAATTCAATTAACCTCAAGTGGATGCCACAACGACAGCATTCGCAATGATGAAGGCATAAAACAAAGGCAGACGCTGCGGTGGCATTCACACCTCATCAATGTCAAGCTACAGGCTACAGGACACGGATGGCCATGGGTGGGGTTGGGTATAGCGAAGGATCATCCCCTGACTTCGGATGTTTGCCAGCGTTTAGCCCAGTCGATATTGCTGCCAGAGGCTATCGATGGTATATTAAACTTTCACTGCCGCCGGCTCTCGGTGGAAAGTGCTCAGAACTCGGGCTGATTAAGAGCTGAGCACACAAATCACGAACCAGCCGAGCCGGATTGTTTGTTTAGCCAGTGTCTAAACACCGCTCTCGACTGTTTTTTAAACTGTTTGCCATGTGTATCTGCAGCGGGGGATTCAACCCCCGGGAACTCGTGTAATTAACATTTCAATCCTGCTCATCGGGCAAATGTATCTCTTGCGCTCCAATGCCTGCCGCAGTCCGCAGACTCCGGACCAACGAGATAAATAAATAAATTGTCTTTCGGGGCAATTGTTGCTGCTCTTTCGTGTTGACATATGCAAATTTATCACCGCCCACCACAGTTCACCGAAGTTTTTTGATTACTTTCGAGCACACGAAGAGGTGGCGGTGTAGGCCTGGTTATTTGCCAACTTGATGGCGGCTTTTGTAGATGGTTCAATCCATCGATTATTTGCTCTTTGCTGGTTTTATTACCTTTTAGTTGAAATGGAAGATAAATAAAACTTTAAGAACTTGCATAGCTCAAATCGAGAGTTAACATTGTATAACTACCTATAGAAATATAAAAAATTTCTTAAAACCATACCTAACCCTAATACAAACTAATCTTTATAAATAAAATTAAAGGCTAACAATAACCGGTAAATTATACACATAGTTATATATTTTAATTTTTATACCCTTGCAGGGTATTATAATTTTAGTCAGAAGTTTGCAACGCAGTG
>JAEIHY010017168.1:0-19420 GCA_018904565.1 Drosophila tsacasi | reverse complement strand
ATGTAGGCAAGGCAGTCAGCGCTCCGGGTCGACGAACTTCAAGAATATCATGAAATATTTGACCTATCTCTAATATTTTGTAGTAGACATTTTTTATTTTCCATTTATTTTGTATACAAGTTTCAGTATTAATTTAGCATAACATCAAAACGTGTAATTTTCCGTGACCACCTTGTCGCTGCTTTTAGACATAATTTCTGTGACTCTTGAGTATAGTTCTGCATATTCAACGAAGAAAGTGTACGAGCCGCTCTGCATGGATATTACACCCGGTAAAGTGGGAGGCCAGTAATTTATGAAGAAAGTGAATAATTAAATGAATCTATCTATATATATAAAAATGGAGTGGTCACCGGTAATCTGAAAAAAAAAATCGAGAACCGCTGAACTGATTTATATAATCTTAGTCTTTAAATGTTCGTGGAGGTCTAGGGAAGGTATACGAGGTGAGAAAAAGTCGAATAATATCCGGGAAAACCCTGAAAACAGCCTTTTTCTATCTCCCATACAGAATAAAATTTGAATTTTGTAATTATTTGCAATAATTTGAAAAACAAAACGCGCATCTCGCGCATATCAATTTTGAAAAACATTTTTAGGTGAATTGAAGGGAAATTTTTTACAAATCCGAAGAAAACTTTAAAAATGGTCGAGACAACGTTCGCCGGGACCGCTAGTTTTAAATAAATATATTATTATGGATATTAATATTTAATATGAAATGGTTTTAAATAAATGAAACAAAGCCTAGGCTCGATATTAAAAGTGGATTTCCGTCTGCCGTTGATATAATATTTATGTGTTTATGCAGTTTTTGCTCTTGTGCGATGGATGCCACAAACGTTTCCTTCTGTTTTGGGGCATGAACGCAGCTACAGTTATCTTCCGGTGGTGAAGTGGGTGGGTGGGGCTTGGTTTTGGGGCAGAAGAAGTCGATGACGCAAGCCAAATTGGAGCGGCGATCAAGGCCCGCGGCTGGCAATGGCCATCGAATTTGGATTCGGATTTGGAGTTGCAATGGCACTTCCAAATGGTGATTGTGCTCCGCAAATGGTGGCTTGGCCGCCACCAGGTGCTTGCCCCCAACGGTGGCAAGTTGCAAGTTGCTGGTTGCTGGTTGCAGGTTGCCAGCAGTCGCTGCGTGCTGCGGCGTGTTGCAAGCTGGCTATAAAACGGCGCAAAGCTGCCTCACCCATTTCACTCTCACTTTGTTGGCCAACACGCGAGCGTTGTTAGCCGGAGCGATCAGCGAGCGATTTAAGCCGCCAGCAGAGAAACGCGCGCGATACCGGCGCGTCAGTCCCGCGACTTTCGTCTGCATTAAATAAATAAATAGGCGTGAAAAGTGTTTATAAATTTGTTTGTTTTAGTTCATTTTCATTATTCCTTTTTTGTTGTGGTTTATGCTATTGTTGTTGTTGTTGTTCGCCACACGAAGCGAATTTTAATTGAGTGACAGAAGGAAACCAAATTAAAAGCGGAAAAAGTGAACACACAAAACAAATTATACATAAATATATATACAGTACATATATATGTATGTTTGCATTTGCCCGCGTATATAAACACATATAGCTGGTATATACATTGGTTTAAATAAATAAAGCAGCGGCAGAAGCAGCAGCAGCAGCAGCAACTGGAATAATGCCGCTCATACGGGTGAATAATGAAAAATAGGATTAAAACCATTTTAATTGAAATCGAACTCACTGAAAGTTGGCCATCAAATATTGATAATGATATAAATCAGCGTCTATTTTGATTATTTCCACTCGATTGCCAGCCTCCAGTGCAGACGGAGATGGGCAAAGGGCGATATAATTGTTGCAGAAAATAATGCAAACTGATATGGCATTTTATTATTTATTTATTTCATTAAACAGCGGCATGCCTGGGACGCATTTATCTTCTGCAAATGCCTTTGATGGCACATTTAAAAGAAGAAAACAAAAAATAATAATAACAGAAAGCCAGGGGGTTTACATCATGCGGTTTCTTCTGTAAAATATTATATATTTTTTCAATAAAATATGGTATTTTTCCGGGCATGATGTATTTCCCGTTTGATGATGTATTTTGTAAATTTTGCAAGTCAAATTAAGTGCAAAGAAAGCCGAGTTTTAGTGCCAGGTGCTGAGATTATACCATCATTTAAATATCCTTATTGTGCAGCGTGATATTTCCTCATATTACATCCACAAACTAGACATGTGGATTAACCATAATAATCCCAGCTCATCGCGAAGGATCACATCAGATTCCAGTTCACTGGCAGGCGGCTTATTAATTAATTACCTGTGTTTGCCAGGTTCATTGTACAGCCGGCCGGCTTAATTACAAGTATTAGTTATTAATCGTGTGTGCAGTGGCATAATAATGCAAAATAAATGCGAGACTAGAGCGGAAAACAATTGCACTTCATTGAATGAATGGGATGCTCGATGCTCGGCACAATGAAATTTCTATAATTGCATTTGTAAATCAATTTAATTAAATTATTATTACGAATTACAGTGCAGATATGTTTTAATCAAGCGCATTTTCCGACACTTAATGCACACCAAATGGCCTATAACGATGGCAGATAACTATAAAACGATAACAATTTTATATTTATTATTCGATTTTCGTATTTATTTTCGAATCCTTTCAATCCCAGATCCTGGCCGCCATTACCTGCTGCCTTTTGGCCGCCGGCAGCGGCGAGGAGATCGATCTTGCCGTGGCCTCCAGCCAGGCTGTGGACAAGGTCGAGGGCGTGGCCACCACCAAGCTGACCGCCAGTGCTGTGGAGGACGACTCCAAGAGCAAGACGGAGAAGCGGGACTCCTCGGATCAGACAGGTGAGGCAGGCTTGATTCTGTGGCGACTTGAAGAGTTTTTAACTATATTTCTTAGCTTACATTATTTAAAATATTATTTGCAATACTATTGATTTCAGTTTAAATCTACTTAAATGTAGTAGTACTAGTCAATGTCTAATCCCTGTTGCTCTTGTTCCTGCTCCTCCGAATTTCAAATCCTCTTCGAACTCCCACTCAAACTATCCTCTTTGACCGCAGGCGGCGTGTTCCCGGGACCCTTGTCCCCCAAGGAGCCTCCCTTCCGACCGATTTACCCCTCCGCCGGCAGCTACTTCGAGGCTGCCACGGCGGAGACGCAGACACCCATCTTCGGACCGACCACAGTGCGCTACACGGCGGCGGACGCAGGGCCTCAGGTATGTAAGCTGATGTCGTGCACTGCTCCGACCACAGCAAATGCGTTTAATTAACGATGTGCCTTACACTCTAAGCAAATTGCAATAAAATAATGAAATACAAAATTTTGAGCTAACTTGAATCACATTTTGATTGTGATCTAAAAATTATATTTAATATTTATTCTATAATTTTATATTAATAATTTATATACATATATATATATAAATAATTTATTACCCCCCATTTCCCTCTGTGTAGCCCTTCTACGACCGGAAGCCGCCAGCCTTGCAGTACTCCCACCAGGGGGCGGCACCGCATCACCGCTTTAGCTTCGCAGTGCCGCCACAAGTGGCCCTTTATCAGCGGCCAACGGGCATAAAGCCACCAATTTTCAATTACGGCGAACTGGAGCAGGAGCCACCTCAGCCGCAAATGCAGCACCAGCACCAGCACCAGCACCAGCACCAGCACCAGCAGCAGCTCCAGCCGCAACAGCAGCAGCAGAAGCTGCAGCAGCGCATTCAGTACATTATAGCCATTCCTCTCTCTTATATGCGGCAGCTGCAACAACAGCAGCAGCTCCACCAGCAGCAGCAGTTCACCTCTAGCACCACCACCAGCACGGCTGCTCCACTCCCCCCCACCCGGCACCCACTGATGCAGCTGCTGGGACCGCTGGCCCGCGATCACCAGGGTCTGTATAGACCCTTCTATCAGTCGGATGCAGCCAGTGCTCCCACAGCGGGACCTTCTGTGGCTCCTGCTCCTCCGCTGCAGCAGCAGCAGCAGCAATATCTGCAGATCCCCACCAGCGTTTTGCTGGCTGCCGCCCAGCAATTGCAGCAGCATCACCAGCAACAGCATCAGCAGCAGGCGGCGGCCTATGCCAAGGGTCTCTCGCCTCCGGCCCAGTTCATATATCAGCAGGCACCGGCTCCACAGGCTCAACTCCAGTTGCAGAGGATTTTCCTGCAGCCACCGCAGTCCCAGACGACCACCATTTACGCGGAGCAGCAGCCGGGTCCAGTGTACGGTGAGCACACACACTCCACTCTCTCTCGATTAGCCCCTGATTGCCTGGGCAATTAGGTGGCCTTAGGTCTTAAGCAGGCTCTGGTCATGTCTTTAATTAACTGTAACTTGGTTTCCCCTCAGCTTATCCTCTCCAGCATCAGCATCAGCATCAGCAGCAGCATCAGCAGCAACAGCACTTGAAACACTCGCAGCTGCAACACAAGTACACGCCAGCAGCACAGACATCCCCAACAGCAGCAACAACATCCACAACGAGCTCCACAGGAGGAGCAACATCAACAGCAGCAGCTACTGCAACATCACCCACCGAGGCAGCAGCAGCAGCCACTGCCACACGACAGCAACACTTGCCCCACCTGGTCCACTACAATCCCCTCTATGTGCAGGCCCCCGGCGAGCATCAGCATCAGCAGCAGCAACATCAATTTTCCATATTGCCACGTTTCAGCCACAATAACCCCAAGAGCTATGAATCAGCAGCAGCATCTCCCGCCTTGGCCCAAGCTCCTGGTCCTGCTCCCGCTCTTGCTCCTGCTCCTGCTTCGATCCCGATTCACATTGTCAGATTGTCGCCTGGCAATGGGCCGCCGATCCACCATTACCATCACTACCAGCCGGCTGCCCTGCTGCATCCGTTTCAATACCATCACTCGCCCTACGCCGAAGATGCTGCAAAGCCAGCAGGTTCACCTTCTGGCTCTGGCGCCGGCATCTTAGCCGGACCCACGCCGGCATCGGGAATGACCGCCGCCTCGCCGGCCATTATTCCATATTTCAGTCATCCGGGAGCCGTGCATTATGGCACGCATTTGTATCACCCGGGAGCTGCCACAGCGGTGGGTGCATCCTCCTCGGCAGGAGTGGGTGGGGGAGCTGGTCATGGAGTGGGTGGAGCATCGTCAAGCCCCAAGCAACAACAGGCCACCGCAACAAGTGGGGGACAGCTGCCAGGTGGCAGCAACAATATTGTGAAATATCCCTAAAGCGTTTGGAGGTACAATGAGAAGAGCAGGAGGAGCAGCAGGAGAAAGAGTAAGAGGCAGAGCAGGGGGAGGAGCAAGAGGAGAAGAAGCAGGATGAAAAGTAAGAGGAGAAGCAGCAGAGGTGGCCTCGCTTTAAGCTCAATTTCAGACCTATATATCCTCTATCCTCTGAAGGAAGGGGTATATAGTGTTCACGGGATGGTATGTTGTGTATGTAACTCCATGGGTGAGGAGGTTAGGAGGTTCGGAGATTAGGAGGTTACCTAAACCTAACGTAACTCCCAGATCCCAAGCCAAATCAAATTTCGAAAGAAAGGAAAAGAAAGAAGAGATCCTTCAAAACCCCGAATAAAGAAAGATTTGAGTATTTCCCATCCAGTCCCAGGTACTTCCATGGTCGGGCACCTCAGAGTCCTTCCTTGCCTCACCTTCGTTCTGTTATCCCATTTGTCATCCGGCGTTGCTCCTGCTGCTTCTGCCTGCTCCTGTTTCCAGGACGCTAATTACGTATTTCACTCGATTCCTAACCTCGCCCTCTGTTGTTAGGCAAATCCTGTGCCTTGGAGTTGGCTTTTCCAACTTTTAATGAGTTTACTCGGGCTGCACGCGGCGCTTGTTCGGTTTTTGTGTAAATATTTGAGAAATTTTCCAATAGACTCGCCAAATAAACACTTGCCTAAGCATATGCATACATATTATATATGGCTTGTTATTTGTATTTTAATGTTATGTTTGCATTAATGAATATAATTTTTTTGTTGGTATGTTTAATAAAATTACTCTTATTTTTGGGTACTCAAAAGGAGGAGCAGTTTGCATTTATTTGGGGAGGATTGAAGTGGGGGTAACGCAGACTCTGGAATTGCTGATATATTGAGAGGGTAATATTTTTAGCCTCTTGTGGTAAACATTTCTAGATGAATTACGAATAATTTGCAATTAAATCAGAAATTTACCAAATTTGGTCAGCTCTTGAAATAATGTCCTTATTCATAATGTCCTATAAAATTCGCACAGCGATTGCTACTAATCTATACATGATATTTATATATTTAATATTTACATGATACTTATTAGCCCCATAATTATGCTGGCAGTGCCCCATTTAAGGTATACATATTCAGTTTAATGTATCAGATTGATATCAGGCCTTGGTTAAATCATTAATCTCGTATCCATTAATTGACCTACGTGGACTTTGCCTGACGCCAATCCCGCCCCGATGCCAACCGAAGCCATTTGAGCTCGAAAAATAAATAAAAAATGAAGCGTCGACTGTCAATTTAAATGGAAAGAGAGTTTTTATTTCATTTGCAAATATGATAAAACGAGTGCTTCAATTAAACTGTCTATTAGGCGGAGCAGGTGCTCGAGTGCCCAGGTGTGCGGTGTGCGGTGCGCGGTGCTGCGTGACAGGCGGATTTGTGTTCGTACAATTTCCTGTTAATTCATTTAATAATAAGCTACTGGATTATGCAGCAATAATTAAAAGCCCTAGCCAGGTGAAGAGCGGACAGCGCCAGCGCCGAATGAATGAAATAATCATGCGGGGGAGCGCGGGACCAACAACTTCCGTTCCTTTTAAAAAATTCACACTTCCGGCGACGAAGTCAGAAATAAATAAAGTCCGGCATATATGTAAGGACATGCTTCAAACACTTCTCAGACAAAAACATTCCCAGGTTATGCATGGAAAATGGAGAGGATCAAGTAAATATTACGCTACAGCTATTGATAAGTCAAATAAATGGAATAATATTTACAATAATTTATATTACATATATGTATAATTAAAATTCAGAGATTATTGACATAATTTATTTGATTCACTTGCAAGGTGCTGATAGTACATTTTTGGTAGTACAGTTTAAATTATTTTCATTGCCCAGGGAGCTTTTGGGTTGGGTCTTAAATAGGCGTAAGTTCCTACATAGAATATAATAAATATAATTTAAATAGGCTTAAGTTCCGGCATATAATATTTACTCCAAATTTTAGTTGTCGCATCTCTTCTTCTCGTTATCTTGACTTTCCTTCTCTTTGTTTAGGTTTTTTATCTCGTTTCCTTAAATTTTCTTCTCGTCTTAATTTTTCCTCTCGTTTTCTTGATTTTACTTCTCATTCTCCTGGTATTTTGTCGCATTGCCATTGGAATATTTTTGCCGGACATTTCCTTTTATCTCCTAAAAACTATTATTTAATTTAAGTTGTTATTATCTCATATAATATTTAATAAAATATGAAGGCCAATAAATGTCAAAATAAATCATTTCTTGCTAACTCTCAATGCGTTCTTTTACTTGTTGCTTTTCTCAACAGTTTCAAAAAGATAAATAAAGTAAAATAAATAAATATAGTTTAGAAAAGTTACTGATGATAGATTCAAATAGCAGACCTTCAAGATCGTCTATAGATGCCATTTAGTTAATGTAAAAAGGTGTCCTTAGGCTCTGTTCAGTGGCAAACTAAAGGGGCTACTTTGAGTGTTTATGTGAAGTGTTTCCCAAAATTCATCCTCCTTTGTTTTGTCCCGTGATTTCCTCGATTTTCTATTACTGCGGCTTGCGCATTTCGTTAAGCAGCGTGAGCATGGTGTAGGCTCCCTTACAAACCTGCAACGAGGCAATGGCACCAGTTAGACATCTGTATAGATACCCTAAATAGCGGAGCACTCACCATCAAGAAGGTATGCATGCGCACCGGCACCACCACGCCGGCGACTAGGATCAGCGGCCGCTGACTCTGCAGCAGCAGGAGGACGAGCAGCCGCCGGAAGGGGACGGGCTGGTCCAGCCAGTTACAGCTGTAGGCAGCCGCCAGAAGGTTGTCACCCTCCTCGCCCACCAGCTCAGCGGTATAGCAGAGGAGCAGGGTCTCGGAGGTCAGGGCCACCAGCAGGAACAGCAAGTTCAGAAAGCGCATGATCCCGATTTGCTCAAAGATCAGGAAGTAGCAGATGGTGCACTGGATGCAGGCCGTGCAGAAGAACTGCAGGAAGCAGGTCATCGACAGGCAACGCTCCAGCAGCCGGAACAGGCTGCAAGAGGAGGAGGTGGATTGCCATTGCCCAAGGCCAACACTTCAGGATACTCACTGCAGAATCGTCTGGTGGTCCCGTATGCAGCCTATAAGGAGCTGGTGGACTCCTTCCCGCGTCTGCCCGCTATCATGACCCAGGCGAGATACCCGCCACGCCAGCGCCTTGGTGTGGACACTGAGCAGGATGAGGTACGTGCCCGGATAGGTACTCAGGTTGAGTATCGTTATGGCGTTCTCCATGAGGCCCATTGTGTGCGCCGTCACGGTGACCACGAAGACCAAGGTGGAGCTGCTCTGCCAGTTCCACGGTATCCAGGTGGGATACATCAAGGTGCGCTCGCTGGACATTATAATGTAGAGGCTGCCAACGACAATCACACTGACAAAGCCCCATCCGATTAGCCGGAAAAAGAAAATTGCCCGGGCAACGCCCGTGCCGATGATGCGGCGCTCCTGGTCCGAGCTCAGGCGTCCGTCCAGGTGGCGGAACACCCGGTGGCTGTGCAGCATCTGCCGCCGCATCCGGCCCACATTGACCATCTTGAGCAAGTAGAGCGTGTGCGGCATGGACACGCAGAGGCTCTCGCAGAAGGTTTCCAGAGTGTTGGACAGCAGGAAGTTGACCACGAACGACACCCATAGGCACCCATGGAAGATGAGGTTCCACACGGCGGAGTAGATGCTGTAATGGCGACCCCACCAGGTGCCATCGTCTGGTGGATGTAGGCCATTCAGCCTAAAGATGCGCCAGTGGTCGATCACGGCCCTCGTCGAGTCCACTTCCAGGTGCTTTGAGGCGTCCATAATGTCGGGGGTGTAGGCGATACTTGAGTGCCCGTCGCTTGGGCAGGTCCTTTTTATACCGAATCCGTCTATCTCCATCCCGTCCATCCATCCAGTCAGCCGCAAATTATGCAAATTACTGCAAATTAGACCGAAAAACTTTTGGCCTGGCCACCACTTCACACCACTCGAATCCATTCCCCGCCAGCAATTACGGGGGCCATAGTTTTAGCGCCATAATTGTGGACATTGGGTGGAGTGTCCGCCCTCAGGATATGCCTGGGCATATGGCGAAGCTCTGAACTGCGATCACACCATATCTCAAATATTTTGGGAATAAGATACAAGAGGAGAGAGAAACTGCGAGACCTTATAAGAGAGCAGATGAAACGAAAATCTCTCTCAAGAGAGAGTGAGGGAGGTTTACCTCTTTGACCACTAAACTTTATTAGAAGAGGGAAAATGTGAAACTTTTGAGAGCAAGAAACTCTCTCTGAAGAGAAAGAGAGATCGCGATTGAATACATCTTTCTCCTATGTCTCCTTTCCTCTTTAAGCGCTAAACATCATTCGAAGAGAGAAAATGCAAGACTTTCGAGAGCAGAGCAGAAACGAAGCTGTCTCTCACGAATAAGAGAGAGATATATCCCTCTTTCTGCACTAAACTGTTTTCGAAGAGAGAAAATGCGAGACTTTTTAAAGCGCAAATGAAACGAAAGTCTCTCTAAAGAGAGAATAGGGAGAATATCTTTAAGCACAGTAAGAGGCTCTCAGAACTTTTAGTGAAACAAGAACCAAACTTGTGGGGTTCAAACCTTAATTGAATCTTCAAACCTTTTAGAAATCTTAGATTTCTAGCATATAGGGAAATCATTGAAAAACATTGTTTTATAACCTAAATAGGCAAAGATAAACCCCAAATACACAGAGTTCAGCTTGATGCCAAGTGTATCCAAATTCAAGTTCGGGACAAGCGTCGTCTCACAGGTATATTCAAATTAATAATGCCAAATTAATTGTATAACATTTGTCAATGGCAATCTGTTGTTGTGTTGTTGGGGAATGACCCGTGGCTCAGTTCGGTGTGGGTACTGTTGTATCCCTCGGATACGCACAGCAGAATAGACCGCACAGATACGCACACACACACACACGAACACAAGTCTTCATGATTGAATATGATTGATATTGGGCGGTATAAATTATGAAGAACAACACCGACAGGGAGGCAACCGGAAACAGCCCTGGAAGCTGGGCCACGGATCCATCAGGGCAACCTGTCGCGACCTTTTGGGCGTTTGAAAAATGAGCTGCGTAAGCCAAAAGATTTGTCCGCCAAGACGGCATAATTAAATTGGTTGCCGCCGGCCGACCAGGTGCACCAGGTTGTTGCCCAGCCAGAGCCAGGGCCAGGACCATGGCCAGACAGGTTCAATTCGAATTCGCATTCCCATTCAATTACAGCCAATTGGCATGCGTCAATTGGTCATGCTTGGGCCTAATCCGGAGCCGTGTCCCCAGCTCCTGGCACCGAGCCACCGAGCCATGGGAAACTTTGCAATTGTCAGTTCAATTTATAATATCCGCAAATCGATTCGATTCGATGCGGGGCCTAATGCGATTCCATCCAAACGCATTTAATTCGGAAATGGAAATCAATTGGAAATGGCCCTGTCGATTATCTTATGGCCTATGGCCGAGGGTTAAAGTTAAGCGCAAATGTCAAGATCCCCTTTAATTGATTCGATTCAACAGTTCAGTTGTGGCACACATTACATTACTGATCAAATTGAGGGCAAAGGCATCGAGCTCTGATTAAAAACATTACTCTTGTGTGTTTGGTTCACCTTTTACATCAGCATAATCCTGTTTATTTGCAAATGTGTGCATTTTTAGCATCGAAATAATCCTATTTATTTTGGATACTGAAACACTTTGCGGCCTATAATTTCATTGTAATCCGTTGGGTAAATAGAACTTTATATTTATTTTTAATTGTTAGTAATCAGTAATAGTTATAACTTATAAGTCTATGTGTGGCGCTTGAATATTTATATTTATTGTTATATAACATATAAAATATGTATTTATTCAACAAATATTTATTCAACACATTTATTTAAAATATTTAAGAAATCAGAAAAAATTTTAAGAACGACTTGCATCGTAAAAAAGTGATCATTAAAAGAGTGTTTTCCGTAAGTAATTAAATAATTTACATAGTATATAGTTTTTACATTTTCCCCTATTTTTAGATGTTTTAAAAGTGTTCTTCCTTTTTCGCTGACACACCAAAATAAAAACTGTCTGTCTCGCGACTTTTTTACCTGCATATTTTGTAGCAAATGAATATTTGATTAGTTGCTGGGCCGCCGGAAATGAGAGATTCTGTTTACAAGCTGCAAGAGCTCAATTTCCGAGAGTTGAAACGGATTGAAGCACACATGCAAATGGCTTTCGGTTAATTAAGTTGGGAATGTGGCTAATTAATTTGTAAATGAATCGACTAAGAATGGAATTAAGCGAGCCAACAATACATTTGCTACAACATGATGCCGAATGACCATATTTAATATCTGCCTTCTGGCATTAATAATGGGCATCCGCAGCAAACGAGACATCTTGGCTAAATATCTGTAGTAGCTGCTGCAATAAATTGGGAATCAATCGGGCCAAGATCGAAGCTAATTTACCCTAATTTCTAATTTTAATAATAATAAAATTGAGTATATTGGGTTAAGGAAATACTGATTATAAATGTGTATAGCTTTTAAATAAATAGTAGCTTCTGGGTATGTAAACAACCCATTCAGGACTCGATTTGGGAACTGCTTCTATGGATTGGACCTCGTTACCTGCCATCTCGTCTCGGCCAGGTTCATCCTACCACCACTCAGCCCGTCTCCAGAGGCAGCAACCCACGCAGAGATCTCGACCAAGTCGGCATTGGCCAAAGCCAGAGCAAAATGCTAGCCGTCAAGTACGCGCTTATAAATAGCACGATGCCTAAACAAACGTATGAATGGGTCTGACTCAGTCCCCGCTCCGAGTGTATCTCGAAGATACAGCAAATGACTTTTAGCTCAAATCGGCCCGCAAAAAGTAGTTCCGACTCTGGCCAAGTTTGTCAACAAGCCTGGCCAGAATACATGAGGCATATCAGTCACAGTACCAGTGCACCGCGAAAAATAATTTATTGTGGAATAAAAATATTCAATAATTGAAAGAGAATCTTATCTATGTATCTAACCCTGATCAACCTATGTATCTAACCGAGTCAATTTGTGGCACTTAGAGAACCTCTCGAAAAAGGATTTTTAAATACTAGGCAGTGAAACACATTTCGAGTTTTTCTCCGTGTAAGAGAAAGGGAGATCAGGGGCAAGGGGCCCGGGAGTTGCGGGGCGGGAAGGTGAGCAGCTGGGAGATGACGCCAACGTCGCTCAGCCACTTCTCAGCGGGCCAAGAGCCAAGTTAAGAGCCGCGGCCTTATAAATAGCCGAGTCTCGCCTAGAAGTCGTCTCAGTTGAAATCGAACTCGAATCTCGGTGCAGCGAACCTTAATTTATTATTGTTTTTTGTTTGTTATTGTTTTACGTTGTCATACTGCCCGCAGTGCGTGTTTGTGTCCCAAGAACTTTAGCCAGAAAATGGTGAGTGGCAGCCGAATCGAACTCCCTTCGCGGTCTTATTTTTTCGTATTCTTTTTTGTGGGTGTATCTCCGCAGTTTTATGTTTTTTGTTTGCTGACTGCTCAATGAAATTACGCACAAAGACAATACATAATAATAATAATAAAAAGAGTGCAATCGGACGGTGCTACGTGAATGGAATATTGAAGCACTTAACAGCGCATAAGGCCAAAGTAAACAAGGCCTGAACAACCCGAGGACAGTCCCAGTTAATTGAGAACTTGGGCTTTTGGCTTAATGTTTACTTCCGGCCAGGCATTGTCGGTTTCTCAGGGTTCTGTTGGACCAATGGACCGAATATCTTAAGTTATAGATATTGAATATCTTAGAGATATTTATAAAATTTTAAAATTATTTAAAATATTCCGTTTATGTTTCTTGTTAACAAAGACATAAGCAAACTGAAAATATATGCCCTTTTTGTCTTCATTCTTCTTTATAAGATTTTAATCAAATTTAAATTAATAATTTAATTGAATTTTTAATTTGTGCAAAACAATTATCTCATAAACTGAAGGGTATTAATAATACTGGTAAAAATAATAAGGTTTTAAGTATATAATTATATAAGTTGAATTTTGTTAGGTTCGGCTTACATTTATATAATTTAAGTTATTAGATTTATTGTTAAGCCAAAAAAAGTAAACGTAAAATAAAGACATCTTTCCAACTTTGCAAATAGCTAAATTACCACCCACAAGAGTGGACCGTATCCCATAAAAAAATAATAAATGAATACAAAATTAACAAATTGAATTTATTATTATTATTATATACCATTTGAAGGATATAATACTTTAATTTAGAAATATGTTACGCAATGGAAGAGCCATTTCGGAACTTATAAATCATATATATTATTGATCAGAATCAAGAACCGAATCATAATTGAAGCTTAACTCTTCCCAGGTCAATCGTCAATCAATTGGAACACCCTCTTCTTTTTATTTTATTTAGTTTTCTTTTAATTTATTTATTTTATTTTATGGGTAGTTTGTAACTATCTAACAATCCTAGAATAGAATCAGACTTCATGCTCAATTAGTTTATGCTCAAAACCCTTTCATATTTCTTGGCCATCAATCAAAAACCCGCAAAAGTAGACACAGATTTGGGAGCGAGCATATAGCACCAAGAACCTCATTATATATTCATATTCCCACATGGAGTCTGCAGACCCACGATCGCTTTTTGTCTTAAAATTGTTTCCGCTTGCCTTTTGTCTTGCAATTCTTAATTGTCGAAGATCAATCACTCCAAGAAGCTTAGAGCTCGGCAAACAAATAACAAAAGCATTATTAATTGCTTAATATAATAATATTCGCAAGGCAAACAAATATGGAGCTAAATCTCTTAGAGACCACTCCAGAACAGGTGTTGGTGTTATTTATAAAACCCCAACAGAGGGGAGATAATTTTAATTTTAACTTTGTAAGTCATTCTGCCTTGAAAGAATTCATAAAATTATTAAAATTAGCATTTTAAATTCCCAAATTTATTAGGAAAAATATTAAAATTAACATTAAAAATTCTATACGTATTAGAAAAATGTTCATACTACCATTAAAAGTTCCAGAAGTATTAGAAAAGATATAAAAGCTACCATTTAAAATTCTACAAGCATCGGGAAAAATATTATTATTACCATTAAAAATTCTGCAATTATTAGAAAAATTACTTTAACTACCATTTCAATTTCTATAACTTTTAAGAAAACTCTTGAAATTCCCACTTAGAACCACAGACAACAGCCCTTAGCATAGGGCAAGCCCATAGTTGCCCCTTCTAACATCTAAATCTAAATATACAAATATAGGAATCCAATTTCCCATAACAATTTCCTCCCTCGGTGGATCCGGCTCGAACCTTATACGCCGGAATGATCGACAACTAAATGAATTCGGAATCGTATTCGGATTCGGATCTGGACTGCCAGATGCCATATCGGTCACCAGAGTAATTCAATAAGGCAGAAGCCGGTGGGCTCATTTGCATAATCATATTGTATTCCGATTTGATTCATTTATTATTAAGCCGAATTGAACTTCCAAAGAAGCGGACAACGAGTTTATCTCCGCAGTGTGTCATCGTGATCACCTTGAACGCGAAACCATATCATCATCGATCGTTATCTCATCATCGGGCTGAAAGCTAAAAAAGGTGTCATAAAGACTCCAAACTAATGTTTGGAACGAGTGTTTGCCGAATGAGTGATCTATCTATTGTTACTGCGGGTTTTTCAGATTACTTCACATTATTTGTGGGAAGTTCTGAACGATGACGGGGGCTTGTTTCGCTTCCATTTAGTTGGTTCTACTTAAGGTTACATATTTCAAGTTATAAATTAGTTAAGCTACACTGAAAATTGTCTTTATATTTTTACTTTGCTTGCGACAAATTTTAATTTTATAATTTATTTACAATGCAATACTATTAATTGAAGTATGCCTAGTTATTTAGTCCAAATCGCTCATAAACTAATTATATTCTGTATAAAATATCCGCTGGTTTTTAATAGAAATCAAATACAGAGTTATCTTAAATGCAGAGTTATCTAAGTTATTTCCACACAAAAATATATAATTAATACATAGTTCTCTAATTTGATAAAATATAGTCTACGCTATTAAATGTTACAAATAATAATTATAATACACATTTTAATACTTTTTTAAATGTATAAATTGTCATATATAATAATTATATTTCCTAAAATGACTGTCATCTCCTTCTTCTTCTAGCAACCTCGGCATCAGCTCCTGTGCCTGGCCTTCCTGGCGGTGGCCATCGCCTCCCTGCCCCAACTGGTCGCAGGTAAAAAGATCGAGAAGCGTTGTCTCAACTGCTCGTACCGCACGTACTACACGTACGGCGATGGGCGTGCCCTGCAGCGGGTGGTCTATAGGGATCCGGTCTACACACGTGGTATTTATTCCCCCCGCTTTTCCACCGACTTTCCGACTTTCGTACTCACCTGGCCGAGTAGCCGAGCAGCACCCGCACCTCCGATGTACATAAGAGAGCACAGCGCCCACACTGAAACCCCACTGATCCACCCACCCACACACTGACCCCTCCCCCTTCGATATGTAGTGCTAACCCCTAACCTAGCCGTAGTATGAGCCCGCACTCACCGCCGCACCTGACCATCGCCCCCTCTCTGCATCCCTCTGTCCACAGCCCAGTCCTACGGATGCAGCGGCAGTCCCTGTGGGGTGAACGCCGTCTGCCAGGAGGCCTCCGGCGGACGACCGGTCTGCTCCTGCCCGCCCGGCTTCAGCGGCAATCCGCTGACGCACTGCAACCGCGGCGAGTGCCTGGACAATGTCGACTGTCGCGGTGACCTGCAGTGCAAGGACAATCGCTGCGTTAATCCCTGCGTGGGCGCCTGCGGCATTGGCTCCAACTGTGATGTAAGTTTAAAGGATTCTGCAGAATCTCCTCCATCCTCCATCTCCTCCTCTCGCCCTCTCACCTGCTTCTGCATCTGTTTTTGCAGGCCCGCAACCATGTGGCCGTGTGCAGCTGCCCCGCGGGCTACAATGGCGACCCGTATCATGCATGCCACCTCAACGATCCGGGTGAGTGTCTACGCCATCTCTGGCCCCGGGTGCTCGGCACGTGGCGGAGATTGGGATTGGGATTCAGATTCAGAATAAGAGCATGCCCTCAGACTTAGCCGTACGAATCCATAGGGATTCTGGGCAGGATTTCGTATTTAACAAATTCGGTGGCTGGGTTTTTTACCAGAAATTGATATAAATACACTAGGAAGGGCAATATATAATGCAAACCATTTTGAAAATGGTTTGGTATTGTTTTTTTATGTACTAGATACTAGATACTATTGGAAAATATGAATTTTGAGAAAAAATACGCTTAACATTCTTAATTTTCACAATCACCAAATAATTAAAATATGATATTTTAAATATTGGTCTATATGGTTTTATAGAAGCCCCCTATTTTTGCACCTGTAGTCATACTGACTACCCCTAAAATTCCCATAAACGGAATATCACAGGAGAAATGTATAAATAATATAAAATATATGTATGTATAAATAATATATTCAATATATTGACAATATATCTTAAAGGGTCCCACAACAAGGCTCAAAAATGTGCCTTGAGAACCTGAATATTTTGTAGGTCAACTGAAATCCAGACAAACTGGTTTGCTGGCCAGTTGGGATGCTCTTGGCCAGGGCTAAGGTTGTACCGACCAGGAAACTATAGCAAAGCTCATAAGGGAATTTAATGATTGATTTTTACCAGCATTTTTTTGTAAATTAATTAAAGCAGGGTTAAAGCTAATAAATACAGAAATAAATATATGTAATATATAAAATATTCTGTAATCTATTTGTAAACAACACAACAAACCTCCATTCATGAGTGTGTGGGAATTGACAGGTTCCGGAATCGTCAGACAATTAGCATACATTGTTTTTCATATAATGTATATATTCTTATTGCAACCCACTTGCGTTGCTCTGACGTCTCCAGTCCAACTGGTCTTGACCAAATTGGGGCCAAAGAAGGCAGCTTGGGCTTGGCTTGCATACAAGTTCGCACTCAATGATAATAACAAGAATAATAATAATAATAATAATAATAATAATAATCCATAGCACACCGACACACCCAACGGCCTTTGTAATTTTATGGTAATTAGCCAAGCATTTCGTTTCATAATTGTCAAGATCAAGGACGCCGGCTAGTGGGCGATTCACAGCCCCAAGGCCAACTACTCGCCGAGTACGGAGAACGGACGGACGATGGGCGGAAAAGCAGCCCGGGGTGTCAAGTCCAACATCCGATTATGGTTATAAACAGAGCACAGGGCATGGCAGGGCATGGGCCCAGAGTTCGTATTCAGGTAGCAGAGGGAGGCAGTTGGCCCACGAGTTGGTCAGCCACAAGAAGTCGACTGACTGGGGGCCATGGTCTTCAGAAAAAGCGAAAACAAGAGGGAAATTTATATAAGAAGAGGGTAACCAGTACTTTACAGAACGAAAATGAATTGTTAAAGTATCTAAAAGTATGCTATAGTCGCGTCTGGAATATATCCATAATCTTATTCACACTTTACTCTTATTAGTTAAGCAAAATATTAAATAAGAGTAATTAACACATAACTTTTAAGGTTATGAAAACCAACATCAAATGTGGACTATTATTTACATTATTTTAATATTTATTATATATATATAAAATATATTTTATATTAAAATATGTATATTATCTGTTTTAAATGTTATATTTTCAATTGCTATTGTTATTTATCCTTATAATCCTATTTACAATCTTTTATTTTTGTAATCTTTATCCCTACTATCGGATATTTTCTTCACATTTATCAACTCAGACCGCGACTGTTGTTTTTGTTAAAAAAAAGAGTGCCCCAAGTTCAGGTTTAATTTCCCCACCCGCCACCTTCACCCCGTTCACCTCCTTTGGGCCTCGCCTGGGCCTGGGCCTGTCAACATCCGCTGTCGTCTGTTGTCCTTGAAGCCACCCAATGTTTGATTTATGCCGGGTCATGTGATTTATGTGCCGGTCAAAGGTTGTACTCGCACTAGTAACAGGAAACGAGAGAACCCTAGCCCAGGGCAGTCAACGGGGCCAATAATTGGGGGCCCGAAGAATAGAAAATCAAATTCAAATAGGCCAGGCCTCATTTATGCGCATATTTTGTCGATTTTACTTATAATTTTCCTTTACTTTTCCACTGATGATGATGATCAGGATGATGATGATGAATGATGGAGTGCGCTGTGCGGTATAACGAAAAATCAGTTTCCTTTGTTTTTTGTTTCGAAAAGAAAAGTTACACCATTATCAGGGCCTTTTCCTCGCATTTCTCTTTTTTTTCTTTTCCATAATTTGTGAGGAGTATAAAATGTTCTGCACTGAGAAAATAACTAAAGTTGGATAGTCCCATATCCCAGGTCGATCAGCTTCGGTCAAAGTTTAAGATCCTTCTTTTCTAACTGTAAAGCAACTAAAAAAGTTTCCCAAAAATGTGTGTTACATATATATCCCCCCTTAAAGTAAAGGATTTAACCTTTAAAAATTTACTAAACAAAAAAACAGGAAGTTAGTCCTTGTGCCTCTTCAATGTAACCATTTCGTGGCTCCTTTAACGCGCAGAACTTTGTAACTGGAGTTCTTTTTCAATTTTCCCGAATTTTCTTTTGAATTTTACTTGGCCACAAGAGCTCCTCCATGGGGATTGCATCTGCTTGATACTGCCTTCCATTCCTTTCCTTTCGTTTCCCCCAGAAATGCGAAAACCCACCCACTCCCTGTAGACGCTCCGTGTACAATTTATGTTACCAAGTCAGTTGCTAATTGGAAATGCAAATAAATATTGTATTGCAGTGGGAAATGTGGGAAACCGGGGGACAAAATTAAAGCAGGACGAAGCAGGGATGCAAATGAAATCAGGAAAATATTTATTGAATAAACGTTAAGGCTGCAGGAAGCAGAAAGGGAGTGGTCAGGACGTCAACAGCATTCCCAATGGGCTAAAAAAACAAAGGATGACCGTTTATTAATGCAGGATTTCGATGCAGGCAGCTTTAAAGAGTCTCAAGGATCAGGGCTAAAAAAACATACATATTCTTAAGGGGGGCGATACATGTAAACAAAAAAAAAAATCAAAAAATTTTTTTTTTCATA